>JAYESA010000001.1:99189978-99372478 GCA_036927795.1 Iris macrosiphon | reverse complement strand
GTGATGAGGCTGGGCATTGAGAATGCCCACCAGGTGGCCATGACTGCAGTAGATAGAGTGGCTCAGAACCAGCCACAGGCAGAACAGACTCAGCATCCGAGGCCGGGTAACATCATTGACTTCCAAAGGATGCGGTCCAAGGAGTTCCAAGGTACAAAGGGTATCATGTACGTGGATGACTGGATAGAGAAGATTGAGGGGATTTTTTGGCTGGCACAGATTCCAGACAGCATACAGATAGAGGCAGCGGGCAGTCAGATGTTCGACCTCGCTTTGACGTGGTATCGTACTGATACGAGGATCGCGGCACCAGGGCTTACTTGGAGGCTTTTAAGAGGCTTTTTAAGAAGAAATTTTTCCTATATGTGGTGCTTAGTGCCTTAGAGAGCTAGTTTGAGGCACTCGTCCAGGGGAGCATGCTGGTGGACGAGTACGCAGCAGAGTTCTGCCTTCTGGACAGATTTGTGGAGGGCTTGAGTGAGGCAGCAAAGGCGAGGAAGTTTTGCAAGGGCTTGGTCATGGCGGTCAAGTCTTTGACTAGGAGTGACCACAAGGCAACTTTTGAGCAGATCGTAGGGGACGCTCAGAGGGCAGAGGATGACTTGGAGCTCAAGTCCAAGAGAGGCAGGGATGATTCAGGTAGTGCGAGTGGTCGTACAGGACTGACTAAGCATCCCTATGTGCAGAAGACAGCGCAGCAGGGTCAGGATCAAAGAGTGCCTACTTGTACCTACTGTAGGAAGGAATGACATACTTGGGATGTTTGTAGGAGGAGGCTGAAGGTGTGTCTGTTCTGTGGATCTGCTGCTCACCAGATGCGAGATTGCCCCACTGCACCTCCATGTGGTGGAGCATAGGATCGGAGAGTGGAAGCTAGGCCACCTGTGGCACAGCATCATGCCCCGCACCAGCAGAGGGAGATACCCCGGCAAGGCAGGACTTTTGCGTTGACGGTCGAGGAGGCCAATGCTACGGGTGTCGGGTTAGCAGGTCTGTCTCTTTTTGTTCTTCTTCCTGTCCTTTTCCATTTCTTATGGTGTGCTTCATTAGTATCTGTTAGAATTTTCTTTTGTGTTGTGGTAGATAGTGTAGTGACCCTGATTAAAACTGTGATAACACGACCAGTAGGACCATGATCTTGCATGTTGTTTAGGTAGAATTTCTTAACTGTGATTGTTGGGGGTTTGACCTAGAAGAAATGATCGACTTTAAATTTTGAGGACGAAATTTTCTATGGAGGATAGGCTTGTCACTACCCCATTTCCAGGGTAGGATATTTTTTTATTTTAATTTGGTAAATTATGTATTGATCATAAACATTTGTATTAATATTTAATTAGATGCATGTATTTATTTTTATTGGTTATTTTAGGGCTTTGGCTAGTCTGGACTCATGTCAGACCCTAGTGGACCCATGTCGGACCCAACCAACACCCTTGTCAGACTTATTTATTGGTGTAGAATAGTTATTTATATTTTAATTAGTTAGTTGGAATATTTTGGATTAGTTAGAATGCATTTAGAAAACCCTAAACCTAAACCCTAGTTTGGATGACTTAATTGGAGGGTATTTTGGTCTTTGTGTTAGGCTCCCAAACCCTAACCCCATTTCTTCCTTACATGCCCCCCTCCCTTCATTTTCACTTCTTCTTCTTCATTTTTCACTCTCCATTCTCCTCCTTCACTTCCTTCCTTCACTTCTTCCATTTCCAAGTAAGTTTTCCACTTTCCTTCTCTTCCTTCATTTATTCCTCTCTTTAATACAAATCCTAACCCTTCATTTTCCTCTAACCTAGGTGTGTAGAGCCTAGATTTGATGTAGGAGCTTGATTTGGAGGCTTGGAGGCTTGGTGTGGTAATATCTAGGGATTTTGGAGACTTTGGCCTTGGGATTTCAACTCCCAAGAGGTAAACCCTAACTTTCCTTTTAGTGATTGCTTTAATATAGTGTAATTAGTAGTTTAGAACCTTCCTAGACCTTAGGGATACCCATGGGAGAAAGTTAGAACTTGTTTGGATGTGTTTGGAGACTTTTGCATAGGGTTTTGTGTCAATTTTGGGTAAAATCCAAGATTGGCCCAATTTTGGGTGTTGCCCTAGGTTAGACGGGCCTAGGTAGATGTGCTTGGGTGTCTTAAGGGTAAGTACGTGTCCCTGTTCGGACACGTGAGGTCGTGTCACGGAGATTTGGGTGTTACGGGCGATTTGGGGGTTGTTTCTTCGTCGTGGGTTCCACGTGCATGTAAAATTTTGCCACGGACCTAGAATCGAAGAGTTAGTATTTTTGTGAGGTTCTAGACATCATTTAGAACATGTGGGTAAATTTTGGATCGATTTCGATTAGGTTTGGTATTCGTTTTACGAGGTATCGCGAGCCGCACTCTAAGTTTTTGTCGAAATGACCAAATGGCCATTTTGACTTGGTTTCTAGGTTTTGGGCTTGTGCGCGGGTTGGGTTAGCCTTGGAGAGTGTGTATTAGAGTTTACGAGTTTATATTTATATATATATATATGTATATATTGTATATGGGTGGGTGGGTGTAGTGTGTTGTTTGTGTGTGTGGGTGAGTGTGTGTTTGTGTGTTTGTAGTGTATATTGTGTGTTAGTGTGTAGTGTTTGTGAGTCGAGAGTGTTTGAGTGTATAGGTGTAGTGTGTGTGTAGTAGTGTGTTTATATAGGTGTGTTTATGTGTGTGTGTGTGTGTGTGTGTGTGTGTGTGTGTTAGTGTGTGTGTGTTTGAGTGTGTAGGTGTGTGTGTGTAGTTAGTGTGTGAGCATGTAGTATTTGTGTATAGTGAGTGTGAGTGAGATATATATATATATATACATATATATATATATATAGGTTTATATATGTTTGTGTGTGTGTGTATATATATATACACACACACAAACATATATATAAGTGTGTATATATATATATATATGTAAGTATATATATAACTATATGTAAGTGTGTGTGTATATAAACATATGTGTGTATATATATATGTGTGAGTGTAGTGTGTGTTAGTGAGTGAGTGAGATCGAGGGAGAGTGAGATAGAGGGAAAGGTAGAGAGGAAGAGAGAGTGAGGGAGAGAGGAAGAGGTAGAGTGAGATAGAGTAATAGAGTGAGATAGAGAGAGCAGCAGAGAGAGAAGAGAGCAGCAGCAGCAGTAGCAGTTGCAGTATCAACAGCAGCAGCAGCAGTTGCAGTAGCAGCAGCAGCGGCACTAGCAGCAGCAGCAGCAACAGCTAACACCCCCCGCCCCTTTTCGCTGCTAGCTAGAGTGAGATATATATATATATATATATATATATATATATATATATATATATATATATATATATATATATATATATATGTATAGTTAGTGAGTGAGGAGGGTAAGGTAAGTGAGGTATTGAGGTAGCCTATATAATAGGCTATATATATATATATATATATATATATATATATATATATATATATATATATATATATATATATGTATTGATGTTTACATATAGTAGTATATATTAGTATATATATATATATAGATAGTTAGCTAGCTAGTTAGTTAGTGCTAGAGAGGGGTAAGGCTTGAGTATCTTAATACCTTGAGATACTCAAGGTATTGGGTATCGGGGCGAGGTATTGGGTATTTGCCTAGGAATGATGTTAGAGTTGGTTTTATATATATAGTTTTATATATATATATATATATATATATATATATATATATATATATATATATATATATATATATATATATATATATATATACACGTGTTAGGATATATATTAGAGGGTATAGGCGGGGTGTAGCGTAGGTTGAGATATCGGATACCGAGGGTATCCCGGTATCTCAAGGAGGCGAGTTTGAGGGTTTACTAGCTTAATGAGCTAGTTTTGACCTAGAATTTTAGGGACACCCTAGTTTGACCTAGAGTTGACCGTAGTTGACCCGGGTGACCACCAAAGTCAACCGTTGACCTAATTTTGACCTAGAGTTGACTTTTTGGACCTTGGTTGACTCTTTGACCCAGATTTTATCGGTTTGACCTGTTTGACCTAGAACAACCCTAGAAGCTTGTTTTTAGTTATTTTATATCTGTTTAACTCTTTAGAACCTCATTTAATCTTGTTTTTCGTAATAGGTCATCATGACTTCAGTTCGGACCTCGATCCTCGCCAGTTGCTCAAGACGTCAGGCGAGTACATTCTCTGATAGTTTCTATTATCTGATGATTATTATGATTCAACTTCTAGTATAGTATTATCTAATTTTCTGATACGACACTAACTAGTATTTCTGGATTCATTCACTTGCGACACGTATATTTCATGTTTCTGGCCTCTATTTATGGAATCACCTACTGGCATCACATCAGGACTCACTACAGGTATCACTCATGTTTCTGGCTGGACTCATACTTGATTTATGTGTTGGGTCTTGGATTCACTTGTACTAGTCGGGGCGGGGAAATACTCAAGTAGATATGTAAATATTCTCAAATCTGGAATCACTCCCTCTGGTCTAATCTGGAATGATAGCTGTCGCGCACCCAGTGTGCGATGAGCTGTACTTACCCCTAGCCGTTTACATGTCGAAACAGGTACTTTAGAGACACGAGTTAATTCTTTCTAGTCTGGACTCACTTATATTTCTTGACTGGCCTCACTTATACTTTTTGGACTGAACTCATTATATTTACTTTTGTTGGACTCACTTCACGTTATTGTGCACATACTTGCTCTTAGTTTAGATTTCTTGTATCCTGCAGTCATTATTATCTTGCTTCTGATTTTTATGCATCTTTACCTTTATGCACCAGTTGACAAATATGTATATATATTTCCTTGTTCATACTTTATTTTCTCCATCTTGTGCTACTTGCTACAACTGCTTTATAGTTTTTATCATTTAACTGGAACTACTGTTAGAGGTGTACTTGCTCCAATCCTGACTGGATATATTTTTCAGAGGATCCGGAAGATTGGTGTCCGACGTTTTATAGACCCCAGCCCGTCGATGGTGCAGACAAGGACCCCCTAGTTCAGGAGTGATTTTCGGGTTGGTAGCCGGGATCACTAGGACCTCAGTTGTATTTATTAGTTTTTGGTACCAGATTTGTCCTCGGCTTTTGGTTTGAGACTTTGTATTGTATTTGATTTAGGATATATTGTGTTATTATTATTAGTGTTGTTGTCTTTAGTAGTAGTTGTTGTTTAGACTTTGTAGTTGTTATACTTCCTTGTTATCTTATCGTTCTTAGATCGTGATTGAGTATTTGTATTATCTTTATCATATTGTTCCTCCGTTTGGAGTTGAGATCTTGGCAGGTACTTATATTGATGTGTGAGATTGTTAGCTAGATAGTAGACCTAGACAGCGTTTCACCGCCGATGCTGTAGTGTAGGCTGGACGTACCCACGACTCATGCCCAATTTTTTGGGTGCGGGTCATGACAATGTGTGAGGAAGGAGAAGCTGTATGGAAAGTTGTCAAAGTGTGAGTTCTTCCTGGACAAGGTGGAGTTCTTGGGACAAGTTGTGACTGGTGATAGAATTTCAGTGGATCCGGAGAAGATCGCAGCAGTGGAGTCTTGGAAGACCCCGAGTTCAGTAGGAGAGATCAGGAGTTTCTTGGGTTTGGCAGGCTACTACAAGAAGTTTATGCAAGATTTTTTGAGGATTGCCGAGCCAATGACCAGACTCACCAGAAAGAATTTAGAGTTTGTTTAGTGTAACCTCCGATTTCTAAATTTCGAAATAATTAGATTTTTTAATTTATTTTAAATACCAAGTTATAAAATATATTCTCCTTGAATTTTTGTATTTTATTTGAACAATATTTGATTTTAGAAGGTAATTTAAAATCGTTTATAAAAATCATTTTTCTAAATGTCGATTTTTTATAAAAATAAGTAAATAATTATTGATATATATATAAATACTTTAGCTTCGAATATTTTTGGCTTGAAATCATAAAATTATTTGTTTAATAAAAATTAATTAAAGGACTAGTTGTTTCTTCAAAATAATTTTATAATTAATGGAATAGTAAATAAATAAATTACATATTTTCTAGGGTTTTGAAAATGATTCTAATTAGTAGCTAATCGGAAGCCTCTTAAACATTTTCTTAAATTATATTTTCCAGTTTACCGTCTCCCATTCACACCCTCATTTTTCCCACATGAAAAACCCGTTTATTTATGATCTGGGCCATTCATTATTGGGCCAACCCGCACCCTTTATCCCACACCCTCTTTCCCTATTTAAATCCCTCATCGCCATTCCCAAGAAACCCTAACTAGCCCCCACAATTTCCCACAAGCCAACAACCATCGCCATTTTTGTGTGCTCGTGTCCGTGTGTCCAGCATCACCGTGTCAGCCGTGTTGGCCTCGGGTCCGACCCCGGGTGTCCCACCGTATCCATTCATTTTGTGTCCAGTTATTACAATATTACAATTTTCGTGTCCGACACCATCTGGACACAACCTCCACCACTGCACACAACATCAACCCTCGTGTCCAACACCCGGACACATCCACAACACAGCAACCCATCGTGTCCAGCCCGGACACGAACCCAAATCCTGATACAGAGAAGCCCTAACCCTAAATCCGACTTAGCCGCCGTCGTTGGCCGCTGACTCGTCGACGAGCTCCATCCGATCACCATAGTCTTCTTCAGTAGCTCCGTCGTGTCCGACTCTGCGTCGATCCGCCCAATCGAGCTCAGATCCACCCCGACACACGACTCCTCCTCCACGCCCTCGAATCCTAACAGACCAACTGAGCAGCCGACCCCGCGCGGATCCGACGTCATTCCGACCATCGCGTACTCCTCAAATCAGCCGAGCACCGCCGCTGGAGTCGAGCACCACCGCCTCGGATCTCGAGCTTCGACCGGACGCAGCCGCCTCGAAGCCGCCGCCCCCTCGGACAGAGCGCCCGCCTCCTCGAAGCCGCCGCCTCCTCGAACCGAGCGCAGCCGCCTCCTCGAGCCGAACACTCGCCGCCGCTTTCCTCGCCGGAGCCAACGCCGGAAGAACCCCATCGTGAGCCTTCGCCCCTTTCTTCCTCTGTTCTGTGCTTTAGGGTTAGTTAAGTTAATTAGTTATATATTTAATTAGTTTAGTTAAATATGATTAGTTAGTTAATTAATTAATTAGATTAGTTTAGTTAATTATTAATCAGTGGCTAATTATTAATCAATTAGTTTAGTAATTTATATAATTAGTTTAATAACATTTAATTTGCTTAGTTTTAATTTAGTTTAGAAATAAATATATAGGGATTTTGATTATGTAAAATATAAAAAAATTTGGGGTTTCTGCAATTAATTAAAAAAATATAGTTTCAATAATAAAAATAAGATCAATTTGTTTAATTGGGCTGGTGACCAATTTTTCTATGGATATAAAAATATATGATGGCTTTTACATAAATTCTAGATTTTATTAATAAACTTTTATTTTGCAATTATTGTTCAATATAAATTCAAAATGATTTTCATTAAATTAAGGTGTTACCTTAATTACAAACAAACGACCATTTATCCTGTTAGCCTGGAATCCTTATCTCGGTTTTCGTGCCAAACCCCGATCATGGACTTCTTTATATAGTTTCTAGCTATTTGGACTGCTCCGGACCCATTGGAACTAACTGCTACTTCATTTGGGATCACCTTGAGAAGTATGGCATTATGTAAATTCTTTGATTGTTAATATACCTATATATATAATGTTGATTGATATATATGAAAATACGTATTTTGGTATATAAAATGTAATAGTATACGTACTATTTTGATATATATTTAATATATCTCTTTATTGTTCAATTGGTATAGTATAATATGTATATGTGTATTCCTTTAATATATATATGTAAGTATTTTGGTATAAATATATATAATGTTTAGTATATGTATATATTTTGTATATATATATGTACTTAATATATTTTTAAATATGTATAATTAATATAAATGTATATATATATATCTTGTACATACAATTAATGTATTGTAATTGTATTCAATGTGATGTACTAGTATTAGTATATATTTAAATAATAACATTGACAATATACATATATATATATATTTTAAAATGTATTTTAGCATATGTATGAGTATACATATATAATGTTCAACTAGTATAAATCAAATATGTATTTAAAAGATATATATATACATATTGTAAATACATTTAAATTGGTGCATGTATATATATATTGTAAGTATTAATGATAATTAATAATATGTGTATTTATATACGTATCCCTACTAGATGACCCTAGTTGACTAGTGCCATATCTGGCAGAGCCCCTGAGTTCATGTATTTGTGATGTGTTAAGTGTAGCACCTGATGCAAATGTTGTATTTGATATATTTTAGGACTGTTGGTTCCTCCAGACGATACTCTGGGACAGGACATTGGTATTACCAGCTAAGGACCCAAGGCGAGTACATTCTCTGATTAGTTTCTAATTTATGATATCTCCTATGTTCACTGTATCTAGTGTAGATATCCATGTTCTTGACACATTGGTTACACGGATTGGTATACACGGATCTCGTCATGAGATGTTATTCCTTTTTCATGGTGTAGCTTGTAC
Source organism: Iris macrosiphon (assembly GCA_036927795.1). Lineage (NCBI taxonomy): Eukaryota > Viridiplantae > Streptophyta > Magnoliopsida > Asparagales > Iridaceae > Iris > Iris macrosiphon. The sequence continues at coordinate 99,363,881 of JAYESA010000001.1, read as the reverse complement.
AAGACTTGTTTTCCTTGTTATCTTGTGCATGTACAGACACTGATTCCCGGGGAGATTTGCTACCTTCCTGGGGAATCCCGTGCCATAGCGTACCATGATTGGATCTACTATACCAGTCGGGGGTGGAGAGTATTTTAGTGTAGATATGTGATCATACCTAACTTTTCATGCATCATAGCTCACCCCATATCTCACGTCGGGTGCGGCCTGACCATCTCAGTGCCTCATAGCTGTTACGTGTGATTAGCCTGACCTCTACATGCATCATAGCTAACCAACGGTTAGCCTGACCTTCGTGAATCATAGCTAATCACATGTAACCAGCCTGATCAAGTTCCCAAGCCGATCACATGTTAAAGCTAGTACTCAAACACTTAGTCATAGGTTTCTTGCTCATGGATATATTGTTTCTTTTCCTGCAGTTACTTACCATATTTCCAGTATTTTTTTCATTGTACATTTCTCGTACCTATACATGCATCTGGTATATTTCCATCTAGAACTGCTACATAGTTTATGTCATTTATATAGAACTGCTATTTAGAGATGTACTTTGCTCCTTCCTGACTGGAAAATATTTTTCCAGACTGTGACCTTAGTAGACTGGTTCTGACACACTTGGGGATTGGAAGTAATGATTGCAGGTATGATTATGTTGTCTCTAGACTTGTGTTGTATTCTTTTATTTCTTCAAATTCCTATCGTGCTGTAGTTGTGATTGAGTATGTTGTGAATATTTTTATAGTATTATCCGAATCTCCTTATGGAGTTGGATACTAGCGTGAGATTATTAGTTAGTACTCGACCTAGACAGCGTTCTACCGCCGATGCTGCGGCGTAGGCTGGACGTACCCACGCACTCGTGCCCCTAAACCGGGTGCGGGTCGTGACACATTTTTAGTGGTGGCCCATGCAGGTCAGACTTCGCGAGTTGTGCGATGTCGTAGTAGTGTGGCATCCTTATTATACTACTGCGTGCCTGCGATAGGATCTAGGACATAGGATACTAGGACAAGAGCGAATACTCAATCACAATTTCTTGAGAGATTCCTGGGATGACCCCTTGAGAATCTTATTACAATTTCCAATTTAAATCTTTTTCCTTGTTTTCGTCTGCTCTCGCTTGTTGTTACTGAACTTGATTCTTGTTGAGCAGTTATTAAATTAAATTCTTGGTATCATTGTTGAGTTTGATTCTTGTTGACCAGTTGTTAACTTTAATTCTTGGTATCGTTGTTGAGTTGATTTCAAATTGAGATGAATTTTACGGACTAGAATTTACGATATCATCTGATGACATATATTGATGAGAACAGTGAGAAAGGTAAAAAAAAAAAAAACGTCTACTTTGGTTATGGAACTTATAGTTTATCGCAGCCATATTAGCTGTCGTGACGAGAACGTAGGAACCTAACTTGGATGTACATACCTTAGTTATGAGATTTAGAGTTTCTCGCAGCCATACCGGTTGGCGTGGCAAGTATTCTAGATGACATGATTATAGGGTTGCATACCTTAGTTATGGAACCTGTCGTTTATCGCATCTATGCTTACTGGCGTGGCGAGGATTCTGTGTGTCATGATTTCTGGCAGACGTGTATGATTATCAGGTTGTATCTTAAATTGGTTCTTAAAATATCATCTCAAGACTTATCTATTTTTGTTATTCCAGGACTTTGTTCCATCGCTTCTTTTCTTTACTAGCAGTAAGGATACCTTCCGTCCTTGATCCAGTTCCTTTTTGAGCTTATTTTCCTTGAGGATTCCTTGTTAGTATGATAATTAGTGACTTGCAATTTTGGTTGTGTCTTGTATTAGTTGACTGAGTGTGACTTATGATTCTGTAAGTGTTTCTTAGTTGGACATGGGAGCATTAGGCATTAATCTAGAGATACCCATAGCATAGTACCTAGTAACAATGGTTCTAGGATAAGGTCAGTAGAGACTGTGAGTAGAAGGAGAGTATAGAGTATCAGTGATAGTTCTCAGAGTTAGTATCAGAGCCAACATACCCGTCCTGGATACTCATGATTTTGCAATTGGATGACCTACGTGAACATTTAAGTATCCAAGAAATTATGTTAAGAATTAATGGAGCATGACGTTCAATCTGATAATTGATATCGGGTGTGTTAAAGGTAAAGAGATTTATATGCATGAGGAGTTATAATGAGGTGTCATGAGTAGAGGAATATCGGAATAGGTAATAAAGTTGTGAAGTGTATCGCAAATTAGTTTAACGGGCTGTAAAAGGATTAAGAGATATGCCTATACATCAATCGAGATATAGGACCATATGTCTGCCCTTGAGATTGAAGTAAAGCATGAGTATTATAGAAAGTGCATGTAATCATGAGTTATAATGAGCTTGATGAGATGAACCATTAATGAAGCTAGTGATATAATACCAAGAGTGCTAATGATTCTATATCGAGGATTAGTCGAGAATAACGTTAATAACAGTAAGCACTCTGTGTAATGATAACTAGATGATATACCAGTTGACATAAATTAAAATCATGAAAGAAAATACAGGTGAGGATAACTTTGATCATTGGAGGTAATAGTACAAGTGATTCAGGCAGTACAATTTTATTACACAGTTATAGACACTAGATACATTGAGTGCACCTTGAGTATCATAGACCGTGAGCACTGATATGTACACTTGTGGAATTATAAATTAAAAGGTGGAAAAAAAAATTTATTTTAGAATAATTGAGGAGTTGAGATCACGTCATTAGATTGTGAGGATTTCAAATATGAATTCAATAAACGTGGTTAAGGCTACAAAGATTTTTGGAGTGATTAATTTTATTCGATGTGGAGTATTGGATTTTGAGAAAGTATATACAGTTATTTTAAGTTGATCGAGAAGTTAAACCTTGACGATTATTTTAAGGATCAATTCTATGGTAGATGAGAGGTATGAATATTAATATATGAGTAAAGGATATACATGTGTAAGGATCTAGTGATTTGAGCATGATTGAGATGGCATCGCAGACTGACTTGGGTGTCCATCTGAAATTGTATTGGAAAGAGCAGTATTTAGTATGGTGTTGCACTTGACGTATACTTGAGTGATGAGGACAAATAGTATGGACAATTATAGTAGGAACGGGAACTGGCAGAGAGTATGGTACTAAAGAAATAGAGGTATCAAACTTAGATGCATTATTGAACCATGGTTATATTAGAGGTTCTTGGTATCAGATTCTGGTATTAATAGACAGGTGTGTGCAATACGGATATATTCATGGATCTTGTGGATAAATGATTAGTTGATATGGGTACTAGTGTACAGGGATAGGAATTAGTTAGTGAATGTGCTAGAGTTAAGTAGTTGTTAGAGATAGGAGATACTGCAGGTAATGTGTTAGCAGGTTCTTTCTTTTTCTCATGTTGTTTTGTCTCTTGATTGATTGATTTCCCTAGTGCTGTAGTTCGTATTCATGATTTTCTTGTTAGAATATAACTAGTAGTACACCTTACCAGAGACTGAAATACCATGACAAGATACATGACCTATATATTTTTGGCTGTAGGTAGAGTTTTCTTAAACCATGATCATTAGGGTTTTTGACTATAGCAAAGGTCTATGACAAGGTTGTAACCGACAAAAAGGGACAAGATGATTAAATTATGGATAAGCATTAATTTAAATAAAGAATTTAGGGGGTTGTTATAACGGAGTTGATGGATCATTAATTTTATGAAAATCGAGGTATGATTGAAATTCGAGGACAAACATTAACTTAAAGGGAGAATTAGAAAATTCACAGAGCCAAAAATTTGAGGATTTATTAATTTTAAGGAGGTCTTGATATGATTGAATTGATTATTAAAAATTTGAGAAATTTGAGAGATTATCATTTTATCTATTTGATTGCAAGATAGAAATTTTATATATTATGAATGTTGCATTGAAGATTCTGGAAGCATCGCATCGTTGAGTATTTGAGGAAAAAGAAAAGCAGGAAATAAAAATCGTAAATGGAATAGTGTCGAATTAAATTCTTGGGATGAGGAGTTAGATTGGAATAAGCATCAATTAAAATTGAGTTAGAGGAGTAAGATGATTGAGGAATGTTTAAAATTTAAATTTTGGGATGCAGATTTTTAAGTTTTATAAATATGCATTGATTGGATTCAAATTGGAGGATTGGATATTAAATCCTTGGGTATTTAGATGCGAACTTAAAAAAAAAAAAATTTGGAGGAGATTATGACAAAGGGGATTTGATTTTTAAATTTGAAGATTTTCAGGAATATGATGTTGTATAATTTTTGAAAGGTTGTGAAATAACATTATGAAATTACTTCATGATTATTGGTTTAAGATTTAAATTTTGATAGAAATAATATGGTGAATAAAGGCAATTATTGAGGATCCAAAATTTTGAGGACGAAATTTTTCTAAGGTGGGTAGACTTGTAACCTCCGATTTCTAAATTTCGAAATAATTAGATTTTTTAATTTATTTTAAATACCAAGTTATAAAATATATTCTCCTTGAATTTTTGTATTTTATTTGAACAATGTTTGATTTTAGAAGGTAATTTAAAATCGTTTATAAAAATCATTTTTCTAAATGTCGATTTTTTATAAAAATAAGTAAATAATTATTGATATATATATAAATACTTTAGCTTCGAATATTTTTGGCTTGAAATCATAAAATTATTTGTTTAATAAAAATTAATTAAAGGACTAGTTGTTTCTTCAAAATAATTTTATAATTAATGGAATAGTAAATAAATAAATTACATATTTTCTAGGATTTTAAAAATGATTTTAATTAGTAGCTAATCGGAAGCCTCTTAAACATTTTCTTAAATTATATTTTCCAGTTCACCGTCTCCCATTCACACCCTCATTTTTCCCACATGAAAAACCCGTTTATTTATGATCTGGGCCATTCATTATTGGGCCAACCCGCACCCTTTATCCCACACCCTCTCTCCCTATTTAAATCCCTCATCACCATTCCCAAGAAACCCTAACTAGCCCCCACAATTTCCCACAAGCCAACAACCATCGCCATTTTTGTGTGCTCGTGTCCGTGTGTCCAGCATCACCGTGTCAGCCGTGTTGGCCTCGGGTCCGACCCTGGGTGTCCCACCGTATCCATTCATTTTGTGTCCAGTTATTACAATATTACAATTTTCGTGTCCGACACCATCTGGACACAACCTCCACCACTGCACACAACATCAACCCTCGTGTCCAACACCCGGACACATCCACAACACAGCAACCCATCGTGTCCAGCCCGGACACGAACCCAAATCCTGACACAGAGAAGCCCTAACCCTAAATTTGACTTAGCCGCCGTCGTTGGCCGCTGACTCGTCGACGAGCTCCATCCGATCACCATAGTCTTCTTCAGTAGCTCCGTCGTATCCGACTCTGCGTCGATCCGCCCAATCGAGCTCAGATCCACCCCGACACACGACTCCTCCTCCACGCCCTCGAATCCCAACAGACCAACTGAGCAGCCGACCCCGCGCGGATCCGACGTCATTTCGACCATCGCGTACTCCTCAAATCAGCCGAGCACCGCCGCTGGAGTCGAGCACCGCCGCCTCGGATCTCGAGCTTCGACCGGACGCAGCCGCCTCGAAGCCGCCGCCCCCTCGGACAGAGCGCCCGCCTCCTCGAAGCCGCCGCCTCCTCGAACCGAGCGCCGCCGCCTCCTCGAGCCGAACACTCGCCGCCGCTTTCCTCGCCGGAGCCAACGCCGGAAGAACCCCATCGTGAGCCTCCGCCCCTTTCTTCCTCTGTTCTGTGCTTTAGGGTTAGTTAAGTTAATTAGTTATATATTTAATTAGTTTAGTTAAATATGATTAGTTAGTTAATTAATTAATTAGATTAGTTTAGTTAATTATTAATCAGTGGCTAATTATTAATCAATTAGTTTAGTAATTTATATAATTAGTTTAATAACATTTAATTTGCTTAGTTTTAATTTAGTTTAGAAATAAATATATAGGGATTTTGATTATGTAAAATATAAAAAAATTTGGGGTTTCTGCAATTAATTAAAAAAATATAGTTTCAATAATAAAAATAAGATCAATTTGTTTAATTGGGCTGGTGACCAATTTTTCTATGGATATAAAAATATATGATGGCTTTTACATAAATTCTAGATTTTATTAATAAACTTTTATTTTGCAATTATTGTTCAATATAAATTCGAAATGATTTTCATTAAATTAAGGTGTTACCTTAATTACAAACAAACGACCATTTATCCTGTTAGCCTGGAATCCTTATCTCGGTTTTCGTGCCGAATCCCGATCATGGACTTCTTTATATAGTTTCTAGCTATTTGGACTGCTCCGGACCCATTGGAACTAACTGCTACTTCATTTGGGATCACCTTGAGAAGTGTGGCATTATGTAAATTCTTTGATTGTTAATATACCTATATATATAATGTTGATTGATATATATGCAAATACGTATTTTGGTATATAAAATGTAATAGTATACGTACTATTTTGATATATATTTAATATATCTCTTTATTGTTCAATTGGTATAGTATAATATGTATATGTGTATTCCTTTAATATATATATGTAGGTATTTTGGTATAAATATATATAATGTTTAGTATATGTATATATTTTGTATATATATATGTACTTAATATATTTTCAAATATGTATAATTAATATAAATGTATATATATATATATCTTGTACATACAATTAATGTATTGTAATTGTATTCAATGTGATGTACTAGTATTAGTATATATTTAAATAATAACATTGACAATATACATATATATATATATATTAAAATGTATTTTAGCATATGTATGAGTATACATATATAATGTTCAACTAGTATAAATCAAATATGTATTTAAAAGATATATATATACATATTGTAAATACATTTAAATTGGTGCATGTATATATATTGTAAGTATTAATGATAATTAATAATATGTGTATTTATATACGTATCCCTACTAGATGACCCTAGTTGACTAGTGCCATATCTGGCAGAGCCCCTGAGTTCATGTATTTGTGATGTGTTAAGTGTAGCACCTGATGCAAATGTTGTATTTGATATATTTTAGGACTGTTGGTTCCTCCAGACGATACTCTGGGACAGGACATTGGTATTACCAACTAAGGACCCAAGGCGAGTACATTCTCTGATTAGTTTCTAATTTATGATATCTCCTATGTTCACTGTATCTAGTGTAGATATCCATGTTCTTGACACATTGGTTACACGGATTGGTATACACGGATCTCGTCATGAGATGTTATTCCTTTTTCATGGTGTAGCTTGTACAAGACTTGTTTTCCTTGTTATCTTGTGCATGTACAGACACTGATTCCCGGAGAGATTTGCTACCTTCCTGGGGAATCCCGTGCCATAGCGTACCATGATTGGATCTACTATACCAGTCGGGGATGGGGAGTATTTTAGTGTAGATATGTGATCATACCTAACTTTTCATGCATCATAGCTCACCCCACATCTCACGTCGGGTGCGGCCTGACCATCTCAGTGCCTCATAGCTGTTACGTATGATTAGCCTGACCTCTACATGCATCATAGCTAACCAACGGTTAGCCTGACCTTCGTGAATCATAGCTAATCACATGTAACCAGCCTGATCAAGTTCCCAAGCCGATCACATGTTAAAGCTAGTACTCAAACACTTAGTCATAGGTTTCTTGCTCATAGACATATTATTTCTTTTCCTGCAGTTACTTACAATATTTCCAGTATTTCTTTCATTGTACATTTCTCGTACCTATACATGCATCTGGTATATTTCCATCTAGAACTGCTACATAGTTTATGTCATTTATATAGAACTGCTATTTAGAGATGTACTTTGCTCCTTCCTGACTGGAAAATATTTTTCCAGACTGTGACCTTAGTAGACTGGTTCCGACACACTTGGGGATTGGAAGTAATGATTGCAGGTATGATTATGTTGTCTCTAGACTTATGTTGTATTCTTTTATTTCTTCAAATTCCTATCGTGCTGTAGTTGTGATTGAGTATGTTGTGAATATTTTTATAGTATTATCCGAATCTCCTTATGGAGTTGGATACTAGCGTGAGATTATTAGTTAGTACTCGACCTAGACAGCGTTCTACCGCCGATGCTGCGGCGTAGGCTGGACGTACCCACGCACTCGTGCCCCTAAACCGGGTGCGGGTCGTGACATTTAGACAGAGAAGTACCAGGTTGCTTTTGAGGAATTGAAGAAGAGGTTGACGCCTGCTCTTATTTTGAATTTGCCATCAGGGTCTGGAGGTTTCACTATTTATAGTGATGCATCGAGGAAAGGTTTAGGTTGTGTTCTTTAACAGAATAGGAAAGTGATTGCCTATGCATCTAGGTAATACGTCCTCGTGAGAAGAACTATCCTACTTACGATTTGGAGTTGGCAGCAGTCATCTTTGCCTTGAAGTTATGGAAATACTATTTGTACGGAGAGCGTGTGGAGATCTTCACAGACCACAAGAGCTTGAAGTACATTTTCACGTAGAAGGAGTTGAACATGAGGCAGCATCGATGGTTGGAACTGTTGAAGGATTTTGATATTCCTTTGCAGTATCATCCTGGGAAAGCCAATGTAGTTGCCAATGCCTTGAGCAGGTATCTGGTAGCTATGTTGTTGACGCAGGATCGGTATTTGTTGGAGGACTTGGAGAGCTTGGGCATTGAGGTAATAGTTCCTGGTTTTTTTATGCAGATATGGGAGATGCAGATACACTCAAAGTTGATGGACAGGATCAAGGCAGCCCAGTATGAGGATGTATCTTTGAAGAGCATCAGAGCCCAGGTGAGAGCAGGATTGGAGGATGATTTCACCATTGCTGAGGATGGTTCTTTGCGGCATGGTGTTAGATTGTGTGTGCCTAGTGGGGAGCTGTATGAGGAGGTATTGCAGGAAGCGCATCGCTCTCAGTATTTCATACATCCAGGTGCCAACAAGATATATCGGGATATACGAGAGAGTGTGTGTGGTATAGCATAAAGAGGGAAGTGGCACAGTTTGTATCCATATGCTAGTGTGCTAGCAGGTAAAAACCGAGAGACAGAGGCCAGGCGGTTTACTTCAGCCATTACCCATTCCAGAGTAGAAGTATGAGCACATTACTATGGACTTTGTGTCCGGACTTCCACGATCTCCAGGAGGAAAAGACATGATTTGTGTCATCGTTGACAGGTTGACCAAGTCGGTCCACTTTTTGCCTTTCAAGGTGGGTTTGTCTACGGAGAAGCTGGCAGAGATGTATGTGAGGCAGATCGCCAAGATACATGGGGTTCCCGTCAGCATAGTCTCGGATCGGGATAGTCGTTTCACTTCTCATTTTTGGAGGAGTTTGCAGGCGAGTTTGGGCACCCAGCTCAAGTTCAGTACTACATATCACCCCCAGACAAATGGACAGTCAAAGAGGACTATTCAGACTCTCGAGGATATGCTGGGCACTTGTGTACTAGATTTCGGAGGATCTTAGGAGGACCATCTCCATTTGGTAGAATTTGCTTACAACAACAGCTACCAGGCTATTATAGAGATGTCACCATTTGAGGCTCTGTACGGGAGGAGATGTCGAACTCCCTTGTCATGGGACGATATTGGAGAGAGAGTTTTGCTAGGGCCAGAGATGGTTGTGGATGCAGCGGAGAAGGTTAAGCTGATCAGAGAAAGACGTCGAGTGGCGTAGGATAGACAACGGCATTGGGCCGATATCCACCGGAGACCTTTGGAGTTTGAGGTATAGTTTTAGATTTTTGTTTTATGCTTGTTATTGGTTTTTTGTTATAGATTAAGTTCTTAAGGTGGTGTTTTGTTCTAGGTTGGTAGTTTGGTGTTTCTTAGGATTTCTCCGACACGAGGCACGATTCGCTTCGGTGAAGGCGGGAAGCTTAGTCCGCGATTCACCGGACCTTTCACTATTCTAGAGAGGGTCGGTGCAGTTGCTTACAGACTAGACTTGCCACCTGCATTGGAGGGGGTGCACAACGTATTTTACGTATCGTAGTTAAATGGTACGTGGCGGATCCTAGTCACGTATTGGATTACTCAGAGATAGAGGTGGGCCCTACTCTTAGCTATCCAGAGCAGCCAGTTGAGATTCTAGATCAGAGAGAGAAGGTATTGAGGAACCAGACTATTCCCTTAGTACGCGTTGCATGGAGGCATCACTCTCCGGGGGAGTCTACCTGGGAGAGAGATGATAAAATGCGAGAGCGTTACCCATATTTGTTTGTACCTTGAGGTATGTTCTTTCCTAGTTATGTTCTATTCTGTTCTTTTCTGTTCTATTCTGTTCTGTTTTATTTTCTAGGGATAGTTTCGTCTTTGAATTTCGAGGGCAAAATTATTTTAAGGGGGTAGACTTGTCACTACCATATTTTCTAGAAAAGGGTATTTTGGTCATTTTATAATTAATTAAATATTGTGCAAGTTGTATAATTATTTATTGTGTTATTTGATTATTGTTAGATGTTAGTTTATTTTTTTAGACTTGTGTTAGTGGACCTAACTAGTTTAGATTAGATCCATGGACCAACATTTATATTTGGTTAGATTTAAGCCCAATAATAAGCCCAATCATTAGGAGGAGGATTAATTAAATTAAACCCATTAGACTAGAACCCTTCCTCCTTAATTATTTCTTTATGAGAGGCCCCAAGGGGTAATTTAGTTATTGCATAGTAGCTTAGGGAAGGGGCTAAGGGGGCCGGCCATTTAATAGAGGGAAAAAATTTCTCTCTCTTATTTTTTATTACAATTATAGATCTAGAATTCCCTCTTCCCAATTTCATCATTCCCATACGAATTTTTTTCCCAATTCCTTCTCAAATCACCATTGGAGGCTAGTAGAGCAAGGATCTACAAGGAGGAGACAAGGATCTACAACGAGGAGCAATGATCTACAAGTTGAAGGCCAATTTAACCTACTTTGGAAGTTTCATTGGGAATCCATCTCCCAATAGGTACAATTCAATTTTTTCTCTTTGCGTAAACTCTAAATCTGTGTTTTAATTATTAGAAACCACCCTATATGCTAGGGCTACCCATAGGAATTGGAATTAGGTTCATATGAGACCTATAGAGAAAGTTATGGTGTATTTTGTGTCAATTTTGGAGGAATTTTGAGATTGACACGTGTTGTGTTTGTCAATTGGTCAATTAGACCAAATTGACATGTGTTTGATTGTATGTGGTTAGTATCGTGACCAAAATTGGATACGTATAGGCAGTATCCCAACAATTTGGAGATACGGGTTGATTTGAGAGTTTTTCTCCGACATGGGACTTTGTACATGTCATTTTGACACGGACACGTAGATGTGTATTTGACTCTTTGTATTGTTCATTTATACTATTTTAGACTTGCTCGTGTCCTTTGGGGTACGTTTGGTTGTATGGTGGACTCATATCATAAGCGTATCATAGATCTAGTATGATACGGGTGCGATGCACTCCATGTATTTGTTGCATTACATTTTCTAGATTCAAATTGCCTTGTATTAGTATATTAAATTATCATAGTATATATGTATAAATATTTTTTGAGTTGTATATGTATAGATACGTATATGTGTAGTTATGTATTTATATCTACTTGTATATGTATGTATGTATGTATGTAGGTATGTATGTATGTGTTATATATATGAGAGGGTGTATATACATAGATGGATATATATGTCTTTGATGTTTATATATATATATATACATAGAGATAGTACATATGTATATGTGTATGCATAGTTATAGATATACATATCTCCTATAGAGAGTGTTATGTTCATATGTATGTATATAGATATCTATATATAAGAGTATGTATATATGTTATGTGTGTGTAGTTGTATGCTTGTGTGTGTGTGTGTGTGTGTGTGTGTGTGTGTGTGTGTGTGTGTGTGTGTGTGTGTAGTGTGTTGTAGAGTGGAGTCGGGGACCAGCAGGATTTATTCAGTGTGTGTTCAACAGGGAACATTTAGCAGAGTATCTACATCAGGTAGCAGCAAGGTCGGGGTGAGTAGTGCCATAGAAGCAGCCTGCAGCAACTGCAACAGCAGTTTCAGCAAGCATAGCAACAATGCAGCGAGTTATAGCAGCAATGCAGCAAGTTCCAACAGCAGCAGCAAATGCAACAGTACAGCAACAGCAACAGCAATAGCTACAGCAGCAGCAATAGCATCAATTGAGAGCCAGTGGCAGCAGCATATGCAGTAGTTCAGTAATAGCACAATGCAGTGAAGCCTCGAGCAATAGCAGCAACTTGCACAGGGACAGCTAGTTAGGTAGTGAGTTTAGCTAGTTAAAGTTGGAGGTTAGCCAGTAGTTCCTTAATAATGTAGTAGTTAGTAGTTAGTCAGTAGTTATATGGTTATATATGTATATATATTTTGTTATCTATATATACTAGAGATAGCTATTTAGTGATAGGTATATATATCTCTTGTGTATCTCTAGTTATGTATGTATGTATGTATGTATGTATGTATGTATGTATGTATGTATGTATGTATGTATGTATGTATGTATGTATATGTATTTGTATATATGTATTTGTAGGTATATATATGTTTGTATGTATATATATATATATATATATATATATATATATATATATATATATATATATATATATATATATATACATTAGTAGTTGGTCGTTAGTACAACTAGTAGTAATTGTATTAGATATTGGTTGTTAGTTATAATTGAGTTTAGGTAGTTAGCTATATGCTAGAGTCACATTATCTTGAGATACCAAGGTAAATGTCAAGGTATTGGGTCGATACTCAAAATATTGGATTTGAGTATCAATAAGGGGGTGTAGTGGTGCGATACCATATTGGTTCAAAGCCAAGATATCCACGTAGCAATCATAATTAGGAATATTATATATAATATTGATTATATATATTTATATATATATATATATATATATATATATATATATATATATATATATATATAGTGATATTTCTAATTAGTTACGTATCTTACGATAAGGTATCATATTGACCTTCTAGTATCCTAGTTAGCTAGTGTGGCCTAGTTACATAGTGTATGGACCCAATATCTTAGAGATAGACTCATACAACCTAGAAATAGGTAGTTTGACCAACTTTGACTTAGAGTTGACCTAGTTTGACCATTTTGACTTAGAAATGGCTTTTTGACCTAGAAGTTGACTAATTTAACTTATTTTTATTCCAAAACCTTCTATTGATGCAATATTCCATCTCTAGGTCTTTGAGGTACCGTACCGGACATCCGTGATACTGTTCATCGGGTTTTAGGCGAGTACATACTCTAATAGTTTCTTATTTATGATACCTCCTGTCTCTTGTATCTAGTGTAGATATCCTTGATTTCTTGACACGATGGTTACACGGATTGGTATATCCGAATCTCTTCATGAGATGTTATTCTTTGGTATATATGGTGTATCTTGTGCAAGCCTTGTTTTCTTATTTCTTGTACATGTGCAGACATTGATTCTTGGGGAGACTAGCTACCTACCCAGTGAATTCCGTGTCATAACGTACCATGGTTGGATCTACTATACCAGTCGGGGGCGGAGAGTATTTAGTGTAGATATGTGATCATACCCTCCTTGTGCATGTCTTGTTCCTTGTGAGTGTTGATCATACACCGCACATATGATTAACCAGGCCCTTATCCTTGTATAAGTTCCTTATACAAGTTCCCAAGCCGATCACATGTTAAAGCTGATACTCAATCACTTAGTCATTAGTATTCTTGTTCATTGCTATATTGTTCATTCTCGTATTTATTTCTGTCATGACCTGCACCCGATATAGGGGCACGAGTGCGTGGGTACGTCCAGCCTATGCCGCAATATCGATGGTAGAACACTGTCTAGGTCACAATACTATCTAATCAATCTCACATGAATATCTAACTCCATAAGGAGACAAAGATATCACAATATAATATGAAAATTACTTAATCACAGAACTAAAGCACGATAAGATATTGAAGAAAATAAATGAAATACAACACAAGTCTAAACAACAAAAATAATCTAACTGCAAAAATAACATTCAAGTCTTAAAGTATGCCGAAAACAAATCCGGTACCATAACTGCTAAAAGAACTAACTAAATAACTATTGATCCTGGCTAGACCTTCCGAAATTCACACCTGAGCTACAAGGTCAAAGGCTGCAGCTACTCTCCCTGTGGTCCATAATATGTCGGACACCAGTCCTCTAAGTCGCAGTCTGGAAAAAATATTTCCAGTCAGGATTGGAGCGAAGTACAACCCAATGACAGTTCCAATTAATTGACAAGGACTATAAAACAATAAATAGATGATACTATATACTAAGAGAAGACAATAAATAAATGCAATGGCAAAATAAAGAGAACCGGCAATATAGGCAATATGGTACAGTTAGTGCATATATGAAATGAAGAGAAAGAGCTACAATATCATATACAGGGTAATATAGCATATGAAACTGAAATGAAGAACTGTAACTATTCTAAGTGTTTGAAATATCAGTCTATTATATGACCAGCTTAGGATAGATCAGGCTTGTTACATATGATTAGCTATGATTCATGTAAGGTCAGGCTAACCATCTGGTTAGCTATGATGCGAGTAATGGTCAGGCTAATCATATATAACAGGCTATGAGTCATGTAATGGTCAGGCTGCACCCGACGTGATGTATGGGGTGAGCTATGATGCATGTAGAGTTGGGTATGATCACATAATCTACTAATATTTCCTCCGCCCCCAACTAGTACAGTGGATCCAACCATGACACGTTACGATACACGATCAAATATATTATGTACGATGTCTAATATCAATGTCGTGTACAATGTCACTACGATAGCCAATGTAACATCGCATGACTGCAGATTCAATCTATATACTAGTCCATGTAGCACGGTGTCAAAATCAGATGTAACATTTCTAAATACTTAAATTATAGAAATTATCAAATAACAGAAATTATCAGAGAATGTACTCGCCTGTAGTCCTGAGCGGGCAATACCAATAGCCTGCTCCCGAAGTCTCGCAGAATGATCCAATGGTCTTATATATATAATATAATACAATAATAACATCAGCCATTACACTAGCACACATATAAACACAATTACACTGCACTCGGAAACTATGCTAGGGTGATAACTAGTCAACTAGCAGGGTCAAGTGTGCACTTTTAAATGCATAGGTGTCATGTCCTCAAATACAGTGCACAGCAAGACAACAACTAACTTACACAATATCCAATTTTCCAAATCTCGTGTAGCACTACACATGGCCTAGTAGGTTAGGGTACACAAGGCAGTGAGTTAACAAAAATACATTTAATATATAAATATATAGCACCTTAATATATTACATAGTATTACCCACTACATATATTTATATTAATACACCTAGGGTCATACCTAACATATATAAATATGCGACACATACGACTAACAACCTAAATTCTAAGGAGTAAATACTAACACCAAATTCCATTAACTAATTTATAAACCTAATTTTCCGTAACGTAAACAATAAACCTAATTACTATTGAAGTAATTATTAACCTAATTTTCCATGAAGTATATACTAACCTAATCACTAATCACACATGCACACGTGTACACACTAGTTATTAGGGTTCATTATCACAGTGTCATACAATACACAACATGAAAGAGGGAGGCAAGTTCAAACCATGGTACATGTGACCGAGAAGGGGTGACGCTGGGAAGATGGTGTTTTCGCTGTGGCTGTTGTTGCTCGTCGGGAAGGAGATCGACGGTGATGATGATGATGGTGATGACGAACTGTCCCGACGAAGGAGTCGGGGTTGTCTCCGACGGGGTGGCTCGGTGGTGATGACGAGGAGGTGGAGGGGATGAAGAAAGAGGAGGAGATATCGAGAACGGTGAGGGGGGGCTGTGTGCTCCGACGTGTGGCGGTGGTGATGACGTTAAGGGTGGCAGCGGCTGCTGCCCGTTGTGGAGAGGTCGACGGCCGATTTCTTGATGCCGGCGTGACGGTGGTGTGGGTGTGGCTTTGATGGCGGTGGTAAAGATGTGAAGTCGGGGAAGAAGACTGGGCGAATGGCGGTTGTGCCCAGGCGGAGGACGGTTGGGTCGAGGTGAGGAGTCGGGGTGTCGAGGGAGGTTGGCTGCTCGGCGGTCAGGGAGGTCCGGCGATGCTGCTCGGCGGAGGTTCAGTCGACAGAGGTGAAGTCGGGGTCGATCGGAGGAGAAGGTGGAGGTGGTGATGGAAGTCGATGTGGTGGTGATGAAGGCTCGAGGTCGGCCGGAGTTGGCCTGTGGCAATGTTAATGATGATGGGTGGTGTCGAGAATCGATGAGGGAAGGCTATCGGGGTCGTGCTCAGGCGGTGGATGGCCGGAGTTGGCCTGTGGAGAAGGAAGGTTATGGAGAGTTAGGGTTCGGTTGAGGTTGTATGAAGGAGGATGGTGGTGATGGTGATGTAAAAAATAATGGAAGAAGAGTTTTGCATGAGGGAGAAGATGGTGATGCTAGCCTAGGGATTAGGGTCGGCCATGTATTCCTAGGGATTGGGTTTGCTGGTTTTTACATAAAATTTAAAGGGTGGAGATGTTGTTGGGTTGGATGGAGGGTGGATATGGCTTAAGGGGAAAGTTTAGGGTGTTGTGCACTCCAAAAAGGAAAAAAAATACTTGTATGACAGGTCAATAAGGGAGGAGGTTGGTTCTTCATGTGTTGGGTCCAATGGGAGGTGGAAACCTCATTGCACTTTTGCATAAAAGCTTCCAACAATTGGAAAATTGCACAAAGGTGGGGTTCGGGATTGAATGAGGAAAATACCATGTTTGATGTGATGTAGTGGCTAAAAAGGGTGTTTGGTGTTTAGTATAAAGCTTGAGGATGTGAGTGGGGGTTTGGTTTGGTATTGGGTCTAGTTTTGGGTTAAGTTGGGTCCTTACACTAATTTAATTAAAATTAATGTAAGTGGTGTTCTTAAATTAATTAGAAGTGCATGGGGTTAAAATTAGGTGGGACACAAGTATCATGGATGTAGAAGACTCAAAATAGAATATTGTCATAATTTGGGTTGCATAAAACGGATTGAGATTGTGTCTCTAATTTCGATTGGAACACACAAAGATGCAAAGTTAAATTTATTTGGATTTAAAAATAAACGTCTGCGATGAATATTGTGCAACTAAATTGAAGCAAAAGATAGGGTATTTATAAGTTTCACAAAGATCAAAATGGAAGACGGGCACGTCTAGGACAAGGGTGTGAAATTTGTTGGAAGGCAAAAGCTAGTGTAGCACTCCAAATATCGAAGCAACGGTAAGGTGCAACACTTGAATAAAATCACGGTAATAAATTATAACCTCAATAATTAATCCTAAATAATACTAATTAAAATCCATAATCCTATAATTCGGATAGGGGTTCATCTAGTGGGCTTCTAGGTCTAGTCTACTAACTCATGTATTAAAGAACACTATATAATATATATATATATATATATATATATATATATATATATATATATATATATATATATATATATATATATATATATATATATATATATATATATATACATATACATATCATGCAATTATTTAAAAATAAATATACACAATACTTATAGTAATAAAAAGACAAAAATACCCATATTTTAGGATGTGGTAGTGACAAGTCTACCCCCCTTAGAAAAATTTTGTCCTCGAAATTTAAGATCCTAAATAGTTGTATTTATTTATTTATTTATTTATTTATTTTGTACCATCAAAATTTTAAATTTATCAACCATATAATCATGAAGTAAATCCATATTGTTATTTCACAAAATTTTTAAAATTCTATAAATATCATATTCCTGAAAATCTTCAAATTTAAAATCAAATTCTACTCTTATCACAATCTCCTCCCAAATTTTAAGTTAATAACTAAATACAAAAAAAAAATTAATATCCAATCCTCTAATTTTAAATCCAATCAATGCATATTTATAAAATTTAAAATATCATCCCAAAAATTTAAATTCATACACTAATCCATTAGTGATCTTATTCCTCGACTCTTTTTCCACACAATACTCAAACAATGTAATACTTATGAAATCTTCAAATACAATATTAAAAATATAAGTTTTAAAATTTATATCTTGGAGTCAAATAAATATAATGATAATCTTCTTAAATTCCTCAAAATTTAATGACAAATTCAATCATATCATAATTTTCATAAAATCAATGATTTAACAAAATTGTCAATTCTTCCATATTAAGTTCTCAACTCTTTATTTAAATTAATATTTATCCTCGAAATTTAAGGCACCTTGTCTCTCTCTGTCCAGTCATAACTTCTTTATTAATCTTCACTACGGTCAAACCCCCAACAATCAAGGTCTAAGAAAATCCTACATACAGTCATACAACATACAATCTAGAGAAATATGCATGGTTATGGTCTATTTTGTCATGGTATTATAGTCTATGTCAAGGTGTACTACTAACTACATTCTAGCAAGAAAATTACTGATACAAGCTACGGTATTAAGAAATCAATCAATCAATCAAACAGACGGAAAAGGAACAGAAAGAAAAGAACAGAACCTGCTAACCCATCACCTGGACATCTTCGTCCTCTAATATATACTTAAACTCTAGCACATTCACTCACTAATTTCTATCCCTATACACTGATACCCATATCAACTAATCACTAGTCCACAAGATATCCATGGATACATCCACAATGCATACACCTATCTATTGATACCAAAATTTGATACCAAGAACCTCTAACATGACCATAGGTCAAATGATGCATCCAAGTTTGATACTCCTATCCCTTTAGGTACTACTGTTTCTACTACAAGCACACCCACTGCTAGCTCTCTTACCTGCTACAATTGTTTATACTAGTTGTTCTCATCACTCTAGTGCATACCAAGTGCAACACACCACACTAAGTACTTCTCTCTCTAATACAACTCTAAATGGACACCCAAGTCAATTTGCAGTGCCACCTCAAGCATGCTCAAGCCAACAGATCCTTACACATGCACATCATCTACTCATATACTAATATACATTTCTTACCTACATTTATCTAAATATACATATATATACTCACAGTCTCTAACACTCGAGGTACACACAAATACACCAATTGTCTATAACCCTCAACTGTGTACTGGAATTTGCACTGCCCAGATTACTTGCACTATTACTCCCAATAATTTTCTATCCATATTAACTGATACACCAATCTAATATTATCACACAAGGTACTTACTGTTACTAGCACATTTCTCCACTAATTCTTGATATAGAAATACTAGAACTCTTTGTATAGAAATACTAGCACTCTTGGTATAGTAACACTAGCTTCATCATTAGATTATCTTATCACACTCACTAGAACTCACGATCACTTGGACTAGTTATTAACTTCTATAATACACATGCTTCACTTCACTCTTAAAGGTAGACATATGGTTCCATATCTCTATTGATGTATAAGTATCTCCCCTTAACTTTTTACAAACTGATACACTAATCTGTGATACACTTCATACCTTCCATGACAAATCTTGATATTTTCAACCCATGGTACAATATTGGAAATTTGCTAATACTCATGCTTCCACTTTCATGAACTTTCACACTGACACTCAACACCAACTGTGCATCATGTACACAATTTCTAGACACTTCTTTCACCTATTGCTTCCAACATATCACTTGCCTCAATATCAGGTAATATACCTATCACTAATCATATACTGGTACACTCATATCTAATCACTTCAAGGCCCTATTTTTTATCTGTAACACAAGTCTTACTACTTAGCACAATGTATTCTTATTCCCTCACACTCTCTTAGACACTTATGGGTACTCTCCTACTATGGCACACTCACAACAGTCAACACTGATACTTAAGACACAGACCTAATTGCAAGTCACCAATTATTACGCTAACAAGGATCCTTAAAGAAATAAAACTCAAAAAGAACTGGACTAAGGACTGAAGGTATCTCTACTGCTATCAAAGAAAAATAATGGAATAAAGTCTTATAATAACAAAAGTGGATAAGTATTGAGATGATACTTTAAGAACCAATTTAAGAAACTACATGATAATCATACACGTCTGTTCGAAATCATGACACTCAGAATCCTCGTCACGCCAGTAAGCATAGCTACGGTAAACGATAAATTCCATAACTTAGGTATGCAACTCTATAATCATGTCGTCTAGAATCCTCGCTGTGCCGACTAGTATAGCTGCGAGAAATTTTAATTTTTATAACTAAGATATGTACATTCGAAGTCAGGTACCTACGTTTCTGACATTACAGCTAATATGGCTGTAATAAATTCTAGGCTCCATAACCAAAGCAAACGTTTTACCTTTCGTACTGTTCTCATCAATATATGTCATCAGATGATACCGTAAATTTTAGTCCATAAATTTTATCTCGATATGAAATCAAACTCAACAACGACACCAAGAATTAAAATTAACAACCGATCAATTAAGAATCAAATTCACTAACAACAAGTAAGAACAGACGAAAACAAGAAAAAAAATTTAAATTGGAAATTATAATAAGATTCTCAAGGGTCGTCCCAGGAACCTCTCAAAAATTTATGATTGAGTATCCTCTCTCATCCTAGTATTTTATGTCCTATATCCTATCGCAAGCACACAGAAGTACAACTAAGACGTCGTACTACCACGACATCGTACAACTTGTGAAGCCTGACCTGCATGGGCCACCACTAAAAATGTGTCATGACCCGCACCCTATATTGTAATGCCCCGCTCCGCGCCGGCATTATGTATCAAGGTGAGTGGGCAGAACTTCGTTCTCTGATTCTTGCACGCCTTAATAATAACCTGTATTTTTGCTTGCAATATTTTCTTAAGAGAATGATAGAACCTGCCTTGCATGTTAATGAACGAACTCACCTAGCTTGTCTTTGAATCAATGTCTGCTTAACGAGAATCCTGAATCGCCTGCTTAGAGTGCATGAACATGTTAACTATCGTCTATGCTTCGAGAGAACCATACTGTGCCTGAACGTGTTCAAGTGATAAGTCGGATTACCCCACAACAACGAGTGTATTCTGATGGTTCGTCTCGTCTGCATACTAGAGTTTATTTGATAGTGTTTCATGCATTCGCACGCGGTCGGACAATGGCTTTTGGTGGAGAGCTGAACTGCATGCGTCATAGCCACCATGGATTACAGCTGCCATTAGCTTCAGAGAAATGAGTCATTGGTATGCTGTTCCACCAGCTGCCGATCCTGAGATACTCGGGGACCGCCCTGCATATAGCTAAGTCATTGTGTTGGCTTGGATAGTGACTGCCCTAAGAATGTGCATTGTGCGTCTAGCTATGCATCAGACCCTCGAGTCGCACGAGACACGCTACGCACACCCTGAAACATGAACGGTTTGCTTGCTTGCATATTCAATATGAAACTCTGTTTCCAAATATGTTTCCAAACAAGTAAATCGACTCTGCTAGAACTGCATGAAACGAACCTAGGTAAAACTAGAAAGATCACTAGTAATATAATGTTTTATAACATGATTACTTAGTGCCTGTTTGAGTGAATGCTTGTTTCTGTTCAGTTGATTTATCTCACCAGTACTTGTATAAAGTGCTGACCCACCAACAGTTTACTTGCTTGCAGGTACTGGATCGTCTGAGGGAGCGATAGGCGTGCCACAGTCCCCAAGACCCAGAATCCTGGTTTCGATTGTTGCCCCGAGAATGCTATCGTATAAGGGGGCATAATATATGGAACGAACGTGTGCCTTTGCTAAAGGAAACTCAAGTTGCCTCGATTGTCCCGAACACTCAGTTGGCTAATGCATTGTATTGCAACAAGTTTTCCGCTGCTAACTCGATTGATGTGATGATAGCCAACTATCAACTTAAACGATTGGCCTTGCACGGGCGCAACCCCAGGCCCATGCTGCATCACGTCCCCCGAAAGCTCGAATGGGCCATTCGCTTGGCTCCCTTCCTCCCTCGCACCCGCGGGACGGGTGCGGTGATTCGCGTCCGGCGTGCCGAGGCACGGTGATACGTGTCTGGTTCGTTAATCCCGGCCGTACGGGGCAGGGCAGGGCGGAACGGCGGCCCGGGCGGGACCGGGGCGTGACAGAATGGTATCAGAGCGGAATCGATTCTCTGGCCCAAACCGTTGCTATGACTCTGAGATATTATCGATGTGGTATTGCAAAGAGCGTTTCATACAATAAGTCCATAGATATTCTTAAAGTGCAAAATATTTCCTGAACTTGAATTGCTTGATTGTTTCGATTGAGTACGGCGAGGGACGGCACTATCGCTACTCGGGATATCGAGGAGTTTATCTTTGAAGTTTCGAGGACGAAACTTTTTGTTGGTTGGTAAGTATGTAACGCCCCGCTCCGCGCCGGCGTTATGTATCAAGGTGAGTGGGCAGAACTTCGTTCTCTGATTCTTGCACGCCTTAATAATAACCTGTGTTTTTGCTTGCAATGTTTTTTTAAGAGAATGATAGAACCTGCCTTGCATGTTAATGAACGAACTCACCTAGCTTGTCTTTGAATCAATGTCTGCTTAACGAGAATCCTGAATCGCCTGCTTAGAGTGCATGAACATGTTCACTATCGTCTATGCTTCGAGAGAACCATACTGTGCCTGAACGTATTCAAGTGATAAGTCGGATTACCCCGCAACAATGAGTGTATTCTGATGGTTCGTCTCATCTGCATACTAGAGTTTATTTGATAGTGTTCCATGCATTCGCACGCGGTCGGACAATGGCTTTTGGTGGAGAGCTGAACTGCATGCGTCATAGCCACCATGGGTCACAGCTGCCATTAGCTTCAGAGAAATGAGTCATTGGTATGCTGTTCCACCAGCTGCCGATCCTGAGATACTCGGGGACCGCCCTGCATATAGATAAGTCATTGTGTTGGCTTGGATAGTGACTGCCCCTAAGAATGTGCATTGTGCGTCTAGCTATGCATCAGACCCTCGAGTCGCACGAGACACGCTGCACACACCCTGAAACATGAACGGTTTGCTTGCTTGCATATTCAATATGAAACTCTGTTTCCAAATATGTTTCCAAACAAGTAAATCGACTCTGCTAGAACTGCATGAAACGAACCTAGGTAAAACTAGAAAGATCACTAGTAATATAATATTTTATAACATGATTACTTAGTGCCTGTTTGAGTGAATGCTTGTTTCTGTTCAGTTGATTTATCTCACTAGTACTTGTATAAAGTGCTGACCCACCAACAGTTTACTTGCTTGCAGGTACTGGATCGTCCGAGGGAGCGATAGGCGTGCCACAGTCCCCAAGACCTGGAATCCTGGTTTCGATTGTTGCCCCGAGAATGCTATCGTATAAGGGGGCATAATGTATGGAACGAACGTGTGCCTTTGCTAAAGGAAACCCAAGTTGCCTCGATTGTCCCGAACACTCAGTTGGCTAATGCATTGTATTGCAACAAGTTTTTTGCTACTAACTCGATTGATGCGATGATAGGCAACTATCAACTTAAACGATTGGCTTTGCACGGGCGCAACCCCAGGCCCGTGCGGCATCACGTCCCCCGAAAGCTCGAACGGGCCATTCGCTTGGCTCCCTTCCTCCCTCGCACCCGCGGGACGGGCGCGGTGATTCGCGTCCGGCGCGCCGAGGCACGGTGATACATGTCCGGTTCATTAATCCCGGCCGTACGGGGCGGGGCAGGGCGGAGCGGCTGCCCGGGCGGGACTGGGGCGTGACATATATAGGGGCACGAGTGCGTGGGTACGTCCAGCCTACGCCACAACATCGGCGGTAGAACGCTGTCTAGGTCACAATACTATCTAATCAATCTCACACGAATATCCAACTCCATAAGGAGACACATATATCACAATATAATATAAAAATTACTCAATCACAGAACTAAAGCACGATAAAATATCAAAGAAAATAAACGAAATACAACACAAGTCTAAACAACAAAAATAATCTAACTATAAAAATAACATCAAAGTCTCAAAATATGCCGAAAATAAATCTGGTACCATAACTGCTAAAAGAACTAACTAAATAACTAGTGATCTCGGCTAGACCTTCCAAAATTCATACCTGAGCTACAAGGTCCAAGGCTGCAGCTACTCTCTATGTGGTCCATAATATGTCGGACACTAGTCCTCTAAGTCGCAGTTTGGAAAAATATTTCCAGTCAGGATTGGAGCGAAGTACAACCCAATAACAGTTCCAATTAATTGACAAGGACTATAAAACAATAAATAGATGATGCTATATACTGAGAAAAGACAATAAATAAATGCAATGGCAAAATAAAGAGAACAGGCAATATAGGCAATATGGTACAATCAGTGCATATATGAAATGAAGAGAAAGAGCTACAATATCATATACAGGGTAATGTAGCATATGAAACTGAAATGAAGAACTATAACTATTCTAAGTGTTTAAAATATCAGTCTATCATGTGATCGGCTTAGGACAGATCAGGCTTGTTACATATGATTAGCTATGATTCATGTAATGTCAGGCTAGCCATCTGGTTAGCTATGATGCGAGTAATGGTCAGGCTAATAATATATAACAGGCTATGAGGCATGTAATGGTCAAGCTGCACCCGACGTGATGTCTGGGGTGAGCTATGATGCATGTAGAGTTGGGTATGATCACATAATCTACTAATATTCCTCTGTCCCCAACTAGTACACTGGATCCAACCATGACACGTTACGATACACGATTAATGTCTAATATATCATGTACGATGTCTAATATCAATATTGTGTACAATGTCACTACGATAGCCAATGTAATATCTCATGACTGCAGATCCAATCTATATACTAGTCCGTGTAGCACAGTGTCAGAATCAGATGTAAGATTTCTAAATACTTGAATTATAAAAATTATCAAATAATAGAAATTATCAGAGAATGTACTCGCCTGTGGTCCTGAGCGGGCAATACCAATAGCCTGCTCCCAAAGTTTCGCAGAACGATCCAATGGTCCTATATATACAATATAATACAATAATAATATCAGCCATTACACTAGCACACATACAAACACAATTATACTGCACTCGAAAACTACGCTAGGGTGATAACTAGTCAACTAGCAGGGTCAAGTGTGCACATCTAAATGCACATGTGTCTTGTCCTCGAATACAGTGCATAGTAAGACAACAACTAACTTACACAATATCCAATTTTTTAAATCTTATGTAGCACTGCACATGGCCTAATAGGTTAGGGTACACTAGGCAGTGAGTTAACAAAAATATGTTTAATATACAAATAGTATTACCCACTACATATATTTATATTAATACACCTAGGGTCATACCTAACATATATAAATATGTGACACATACGACTAACAACCTAAATTCTAAGGAGTAAATACTAACACCAAATTCCATGAAGTAATTTATAAACCTAATTTTCCGTAACATAAATAATAAACCTAATTACTATTAAAGTAATTATTAACCTAAATTACTATTAAAGTAATTTATAAACCTAATTTTCCGTAACATAAACAATAAACCTAATTACTATTAAAGTAATTACTAACCTAATCACTATTCACACATGCACACGTGTACACACTAGTTATTAGGGTTCATCATCACAGTGTCATACAACACACAACATGAAAGAGGGAGGCAAGTTCGAACCTTGGTACACATGACCGAGGAGGGGTGATGCTGGGAAGATGGTGTTGTCTCTGTGGCGGTTGCTGCTCGCCGGGAAGGGGATCGACGGTGATGATGATGATGATGATAATGGTAATGACGAACTGTCCCGGTGGAGGAGTCGGAGTTATCTCCGGGGGGTGGCTCGGTGGTGATGACGAGGTGGTGGAGGGGATGAAGGAAGAGGAGAAGATGTCGAGAACGGTGAGGGGTGGATGTGGGCTCTAACGTGTGGCGGTGTTGATGATGTTAAGGGTGGCGGCGTCTGCTGCCCGTCGTGGAGAGGTCGACAGTCGGTTGCTTGCTGCCGACGTAACGGTGGTGTGGGTGTGGCTGTGATGGAGGTGGTGAAGATGTGAAGTCAGGAAAGAAGACTGGGCGAGTGGCGGTTGTGCCCAAGCGGAGAACGATTGGGTCGTGGTAAGGAGTCGGGGTATCGAGGGAGGTTAGCTGCTCGACGGTCAAGGAGGGCCGGCGGTGCTGCTCGGCGGAGGTTCATTCGACAGAGGTGAAGTCGGGGTCGATCGGAGGAGAAGGTGGAGGTGGTGATGGAAGTCGATGTGGTGGTGATGAAGGCTCGGGGTCGGCCGGAGTTGGCCTGTGGCGATGTTGATGATGATGGGTGGTGTTGGGAATCGATGAGGGAAGGCTGTCGGGTTCATGCTCAGGCGGTGGATGGCCGGAGTTGGCCCATGGAGAAGGAAGGTTATGGAGAGTTAGGGTTCGGTTGAGGTTGTATGAAGGAGGATGATGGTGATGGTGATGTAAAAAATAATAGAGGAAGAGTTTTGCATGAGGGAGAAGATGGTGATGCTAGCCTAGGGATTAGGGTCGGACATGTGTTCCTAGGGATTGGGTTTGCTTGTTTTTAGATAAAAATTTGAAGGTGGAGATGTTGTTGGGTTGAATGGAGGGTGGAGATAGCTTAAGGGGAAAGTTTAGGGTGTTGTGCATTCCAAAAAGGAAAAAAATATATGTATGACCGGCCAATGAGGGAGGGGGTTGGTTCTTCATGTGTTGGGTCCAATGGGAGGTGGACACCTCATTGCACTTTTGCATAAAAGCCCCCAGCAATTGAAAAATTGCACAAAGGTGGGGTTTGGGATTGAATGAGAAAAAATACCATGTTTGGTGTGATGTAGTAGCTAAAAAGGGTATTTGGTGTTTAGTATGAAGCTTGAGGGTGTGAGTGGGGGTTTGGTTTGGTGTTGGGTCTAGTTTTGGGTTAAGTTGGGTTCTTACACTAATTTAATTAAAATTAATGTAAATGGTGTTATTAAATTAACTGGAAGTGCATGGGGTTGAAATTAGGTGCGACACAAGTGTCATGGATGTAGAAGACTCAGAATAGAATATTGTCATAATTTGGGTTGCACAAAACGGGTCAAGATTGTGTCTCCAATTTCGATTGGAACGCACAAAGATGCAAAGTTGAATTTATTTGGATTTAAAAATAAACGTCTGCGACGAATATTATGCGACTAAAATGAAGCACAAGAGAGGATATTTATAAGTTACACAAAGATCCGAATGGAAGACGGGCACGTCTAGGATAAGGGGATAAAATTTGTTGGAAGGCAAAAGCTAGTGTAGCGTTCCAAATATCGAAGGAACGGTAAGGTGCAACACTTGAATAAAATCACGGTAATAAATTATAACCATAATAACTAATCCTGAATAATACTAATTAAAATCCATAATCCTATATTTCGGTCAGGGGTTCATCTAGTGGGCTTCTAGGTCTAGTCTACTAACTCATGTATTAAAGAACACTATATATATATATATATATATATATATATATATACACACACACACACACACACACATACACACACACATATCATACAATTATTTAAAATAAAATATACACAATACTTATAATAATAAAAAGGCAAAAATATCCCTATTTTAGGATGTGGTAGTGACAATTTCAGTATTTTCTTTATTGTATATCTCTTGTATCTATATGTTGTATCTTGTATATTCACATCTATTTACTGTTACATAGTCTATATCATTTATTTGAACTGATGTTAGAGATGTACTCTGCTCCTTTCCTGACTGGATATATTTTTCCCAGATGACACTGAGGAGTGGTACCCCACTCACTACGGACCTCAGAATGTTGTGGGCTTAGAGCCAGAGATCTTGGCTCAAGAGGGTCTCATCCCGATTGAGACGGACGACCCAGGACTCATAGCTTAGATGATTAGTTTCTTTTGCACTGGATTTGTCTCCAGTATTTTATTATTTAGTTTTTTCTTACTCATTTGATGTTATTATTGTCTCATAAGTTGTATTCGTAACTCTTCTATTCTTTTATCATATTCGTGATATTTTCCATCTTAGATATGTGACTGAGTATATTCATATTGTTGGTGGCATGTTTATATTGATAGATAGTTTACCCAAACGGTGTTCTACCGTCGATGCTGCGGCGTAGGCTGGGCGTTGTTCACTACTTGTATCCCTACACTGGGTGCGGGTTGTGACATTAATGAATAGCTTTAATGATTAGAGCATCAGGAGGGGAGACTCTCTAGGTTGCATGAAGTTCTGTTATCTTGACGTCAGCTAGAATGAATTTATAGCATGCCGTCGAGTAGGGCACATTTTTAGCATATCGATGAGTGGGGCACCAGTACATCTTTGTTTTGTTTGGATAACTAGGACAGTCTGCAAGGCATGCAACCATAGAAATTCTCAGTATTGCATTTGTTAGTGATTAGGATTGTGATAACCCTAGTTAGCTAACGTAGCAAGCCATAGATATTGCTTGGTCGTGCTTTATTGATTGTTACTATTGCTTGCCCAGTGTCTTTTATTTATTTTCTCATATTGTTATATGTATCGGTGGGTGGCTTGATGCTAAGTTCTGGTCAGAAAAAAAATTCATAATCTCGATCC
Organism: Iris macrosiphon; assembly: GCA_036927795.1. NCBI lineage: Eukaryota > Viridiplantae > Streptophyta > Magnoliopsida > Asparagales > Iridaceae > Iris > Iris macrosiphon. The sequence continues at coordinate 99,335,176 of JAYESA010000001.1, read as the reverse complement.
TTGTTTGGTTTAAGGGTTATGGCTCCGATCTCGAGAAGTTTCTAAGCTCTCTTTTCGCTTGCCGTCGTATCTTTTCTATAGCCATTATGTTCAACTATTGCTCCTATATATGTCCACTGCTTATGCCATATCCTAGATCCTGTACTCACATGTTATAGTTGACCCTTGTACTGTATATGTTCATATGTCCCAGAATACCCTACATGTTACTAGTTATTGTTTTGGTATATTGCATGATCACATGTTAACGTTTACCTCACTTTATGTTTACTTTATGTCACCATTTGTTTACTTATTATTACATGGTATTTAGTTTATTGTCTTTTCTTTTATCGAGATAAGTGCATTGGTAGTTCACGAATCTCGATCCATATTTATTTATTTCTGTCTATATCCGTTATTGTGGGTTTTAGTTCATAGTACTGGCTTCCTTTGTGGTACTTGCTATTGGGGGTCTGACCCTACTAGTTTTCCATGGCTAGATCTCATAGCAGTCTCGGAGGATCTACCTTCTCTTTTCCCAGATGGATCGCACTCAGAGGATTGTGGCCTAGATTAGCGAGTGGTTTACCTTTGTAGTGCCCCGTTCCCCTTTTCAGGGAGCGCGACTAAGAAATACTTGGAATCGTTCGATCAGGATAGATTAAATCAAGATCATTTTCTTGTTATGGATTAGTTTCTTCAGAATCAACTCCCATATTCAGCGGATCATGCCTTAAGAAAGGACTCGATGACAGAGTCACGAGGGGCCTTTCTGTTGCGTTGGTTTCTTTGTCCGTTTTTTATGTCGCTTGTATGCTTTCTTGTTGGTTTTGTGACTTATGTTTTCTTGAAAGATTTTGTTGGATTTTATTGTCTTCGTTCTTTGAACTTCGTATTTTATATCGAACTCTGGAAGACCGAGGCAGGAGATATTGATCATATGTTGATGCGTGCAGGTGATCGAGTAGGCGATACGCGAGCGGAGCCTTGAAGATCTCCCCTTTCTCTTCCCGATTCACCAACTCATGAATGACCTTAATTTCGATTAGCTCCCTCCTTCCAAGTCTTCACTCCTAATAATCAGACTCGTTTGTGTGTTCCGATCAACGATATCATAACAATAATAACTGAGTCAAGATAATAAGAAGTAAATTTGAATACCTTATGCTTGTCACACAAAATCACCGAGCAATCATATTATTGCGTGCTTGTCCACTATGCATGTATCTATTTTATGTTTCAGTTTTAGCTAGAACTTATTCATCTATAACTGTGCAATGAGTAGTACATAACTAGAAATGTGGCCTCTTGAGCAGGTATACTATGTCATCGCACTGTGCTAAAGTAGTTATTCTTATTCTGATGTCTTGAAATAATTCGTATGGTAACTTAGCATTGAGACATCGTAGGGTCATGGACAACTTGTGCACAAAGGTTATGGTTCATGCGAATGACAGCTAGGGCACACTAGGCCCGTGTCGACCTAGGCAAAACTCGGGTAGTCAGCTAGCAACATCAGCACGAGGGAGGTGGGGCCTTGTACCGGGGTTCGCTACCCGCACTGCAAGGACCATCGTCTACCTGGACTATGGTCCAGTATGGCTTGTGGTGACAGTGACCCATTTGTATATTTAAATTGTGCAAGTTAACTATGTCTTTGTGGCAGGGAAGGTCATGGTAAGTATTATACAGATAGTTCAGACGGGCAAGTAAAAGTCACTGAACATTGGCATGTTTATTTCAGTCATTTTCTATCTATTGCATGTTGTAACTTGAACTAAGGCAAGATAGAAAGACCACAATAATAATTTGTTTGCTTCACATAAATACTGTATCAATTTTGGTGAGTTGGGTTAGCTCACCCTCACCGGTACTCTTTGAAGTACTGACCCCCATTGTAGCAAGTTCCCAGAGCCAAGGCGACGTGGCGATGAGCTGAAGCTTTCCCGCAACTAGTCTACCAAATTTTGACATGCTGGTGTTCGTGATTTTGTAGCGCTTGTACAAATCTCCCGGAGCTCGTGCACATTCTCTATGCAGCTCCGAGACAAGGCTATAGCTTCACCTGAAGGTCTATTATCTTTCAAGTTTTAGTAAGAGATATAATGTATGGAATGACTATCTCATTTTGTGTCCATCTTGTAAGTCCACATGGTACCCCTTTACTTTTGAGTCAAAAGTTTGTAACAAAGATGTACATTATCAATAAAGATAACTTTTCTTTGTTTTAATGTGTGTTATTTAACTTTTGCACTCTGCTATTATGATTCTATATATATCATTATGCTAGACCTTGTGCGAGTATGCCTTACGCTCATACGACATCATGTTCGAGAGACGATTATTGATTCTGTATAATCGGGGAGTCACAACCTTATTCTTCTACTTTATTTTGTATTTTCATTTTGTTATGCCCCAGTACCGGAATACGGAGACGGACATAGACAGCTATCCCGTATAAGGTACTATACGTCGTACGAATATCATGGCTGTATAAGACAAGGGGGTGCATGCTACAATCAAGTCTCCTATGGTCAAGAACTTCTATGTCTCAATCATTCAAACAAGAACAGTAAGCATAGAGCATATATGACAAGCAATAAGACATCCCAAATGCTTTCTCAAAATATTCTGGAGTCCAGCTGTGCAAAATAAGAAGCTGGAAGAGTAATAAATGAACATGACAATGATCATCTACAGTCTGATTTAATACAATCATGTAAGGAAAACTAATATCTAGATGAACCGGCTAACAGGCGCCGGTAGCTTAACGCCAAAAAGAAGTAATTATGCAAGACGAGCAAGGAAGAAGAAAACCCACTCGCTATCCCCTAAGACTATATTTCTGGTGCGCGCCATGAGTTGGTGGAAAGTACGCTGGATCCTCAGGTGCTGGCTCAAAATTTGGCCATGTGAAACCAGTGGGGTTAGACCCCAAATAGCAAGTAACACAAAGGAAGCACGAAATGGAGAAACAAAAATCTAAGGAAAATATATAAATAATACATAGGTTCAGTGTTGTAACTTAAGTCCATGGCATATCCTAGTGCGAAGGCTCAACCCTACAACCAAACAAGAACAAGGGTTGAACCATCACACTATGATAGTCCACTTTCCTAGGCTACTAGCTGAATAATACAATCACAACCAAATCCATTTTTTCCTAAATCGACCAATCATTAGTACGACTTGCTATTTTTGTGGAGTCTGGGCCTATCTCAGAAATAATGCATAATAAGTATCCTCAGATCACGCTTGTGCCGAACATGAGCTAACCGAATCAAATAAATAAAATAGGCACTTGTAGGATGCACCAGTTTCCCGTAGGGCCACTGTGCTAAAAATACGATATTAGTGGTTCAAGTGTTCCTATAGTGAAACAATAGCTCGACATAATAATAATAGTCAGATATTGTACTCCACTAAGGTAGATGATATACAGTATCTGTGGTGGCCAGCCCACAGCGCACTTAGAATGAATCTCTTTGGGAAGGTTCGTTGGCATGATCTTGGGATACCGTTCCCTCCAAATGTTACTACCATTTTTATTTACTTAATTAGTGCTATATTGTGTTTGAAAATCTCAAGGCGTGGTCACGTAAGAATTTTCCTTAAGATTTCATACAAGGTACGGGCACGCTAGATACGAATCCATGAAAGTCAAATCTAGATTACCCGAGCGTGTGTGCAATATTTAAACAATCATTATCCTATCCACGCTTTGGTAGTTGACTCGTTTATTATGCCCATGCTGGGGAAATAATATATATATTTATAATATCACGCGTTCAGGAATTTGGAGACATTCTCGATGCATAACCCAAATATAATCACTTAACACGTGACATGATGTGTCGCACCTCAGCACATATTAAATCATGAACAATAATCAGGCAATAGGGGTATCAGCACAGATATAATATTCGAGTCCAATTACCAATATACATTGGGTCACAAGAGTCAAGAAAATATTCAATCAAAACAAGTAAGACCGCATGGGTCTCTAGGCCGCATGGAAAGTCCAAGCCGTATGAAGATAGGCCGCATGGAAAGTCAGGCAGCATGATAAATCCTGGCCGCATATGAAGTCAGGGCCGCATGAACTACTTGGTCGTATGACAAGTCCTAGCCGCATATGAAGTCAGGCCGCATGAAAAGTCAGGCCACATGAAGTCAGGTAGCATGGACCACTTGGCCGCATGCTCAGGGTTAAGGTCTACTCCATAGTCAAGTATTGAAGTGACAGTCAAATAAATAAAGTGTCAGTGATGTGACATAAAGTGACTAATGTGACTGAGGTGACAAGCCATAAAGTATGTCAGGAAGAAAAGACAAAACTATAGAAATAAGTGCCAACGGTTCAGAACCATGGTCCAAGAAAATAGTGGCCGCATGCTCTCTAGGCCGCATGAGTGTCGTTGTCGCATGGGGTTTAATGTTGCATAGAGTTCTCTAGGACTTTCGAATTTCTCATTCGTTCAGCGAGTGAAAGCACAAGGTGTTCAAGGATACCGTACAAATCAGCAGTCATTCGTCCAACAAGATGGATGTATGCTGTTAGTATGCGGCAAGAGTTTAGGCCGCATAAACCTCTCGGGCCGCATGGCATTCTCAACCGAATTTGCTCACTGGCCGCATAGGAACTTCATCTTCTCCAATAGCAGGTTCGACCATGGCGGAAAAGCTCATAAAGCTGAAATCTTATTTTATTCATAAAATTCTTATTTTAAGTCCAAATCGGGTGAACCAAAAGCCAAAATGCTCTAAATTGAAAGCTATATCATATAGCAAAAATTAGTTTTCAAATACACACATTTAATAGATCAAAACCAAGAAAAACTCATGAAACCCATAAAATTCTAAGTTTAGAAAAGTAGATCTATATTAATCCATCCATCAAAACAGAAAACTCCAAGTACTAAAAGTGTTTAAAAATACATAATAAATATAATGGAACAATAATATGGAGGGTTTCTTCATTTCTCATGCAAGGTGTACTTGCCTATGGAAATGGGGAGAGAAAACTAAAAAAATAGTGAGAAATGAAGAAGTGAAGAGAGAGAGAGAAAATATTAGATTTTATATGGTAGGGTTAAGAGTTGAACCAAAGGTTCTCATGACTTGAACCAACCCAGAAAATAAACCATGAACCAGGTTTAACCAAAAAATGTGTCTAGTCTCCATGCACATGCAACCATGTTAAAGATAAAAATACGTTCCAAATATGTATATCGGGAACGGGGAGTGGTACATTTTGTGGTGTATTAGCCAAGGACATGTGTTAGTCCTTACTTTTGGGACTTTATTTTCCTCCGTCTTTAGACGGCATATGTGTATTTTATGGACAGCGGCTAGTTGTACATTTACGTACTTATGTATATTTCAGTTGATGTATCTTTATATTATGTCAACTCTCATGATTATGTATGCATATGTGTTTGGGACGCCTTACCCATCACACATATGATTTACTCTTTATTGTTTCTTGTGTTGATTGGATTGAGATATGATTTATCCGACCATAGGAGTCGTCAGTGGCATGCTAGAGTTCTTCCACTTGTCTTATAGACAGCTGTGACCGTATCTTGTGGTACCTTTGTACTCTGATATACATAGCTGGTTTTGTCATGCCCCCGCTCTCCAGTATTCTGGTTTTGTGCTTGACACATTCCTCCCATTCATATTTTTTTGGTGAAAAAAGGACGAAAGGACGAAAGATTCTCAATGTAAGATATGTTTTTAATATTTATTTGAATTTTCTTCTCCATCTATTTTTTTACTTTTTTCCGTTGTTGAGCTAAACACAATCGAAGTGACTAGAAACAATAAAATAAAATAACCTAAAGTTGCATACCGAGTATCAAAGTTTATGGTTATTTCTAAAGGCACATCCAAACTTACTCAGGAGAACCCATTACTTGGTGCTAGTCCAGACTGAAGAAATTTTTACTCAAGACAACCCAAAATTTACTATGGGTTGTCCACACCCTCCCTCTCTTCCACCCCAAACCCAAACCCTAACCCTAACCCTAATCTCATCCTTCGGAGGAGGAGGAGGAGGAGGGAGGTAGGAGGAGGAGGAGTCTGGAGGTGGAGGGAGGAGGCGGAGGAGGAGGGAGGAAGTAGGAGGAGGAGGAGGAGGAAAGATAGGCGGACTGTCAAAAAATTTGACAGTCCTTCCTATTGGAAGGATTGTCAAAAAATTTGACAGTCCTATTTGGGGTGAGGACTGTCAATTTTTTTGATCGTCCTAAAAAAATGGACAGCCGAAGTAAAAATTTTGATGGCAAACTTCTAAATAAAAAAAAAAAAAAAATTGGGCTGTCCTGAATAAGTTTGGATGTGCCTTTAGAATTAACCAATTTATTGATATTGCCCTCAGAGCATAAAGTTTATACAAATTATAGTTTGAGAACGTCCATTAGAAAGACATAATAAATGATTCACCGGTTAAAAAAAATATTATAATAAAAAATACACATTTCGGAAGGGCGTATATTGTACAAAAAATAGTTTTCGTTGGACGTTTTTTGTGTATGGACATTTTTTGTGCATATTAATTTTTTTTTCCGGAGAACAGTGTTTTCGAAGAACGTGAATAATGTAAAAAAAAATGTCACTAAAAGTCTAATTTTGTCACCGGATTTCGTCACTAAAAGTCCAGGTTCGTCACTAAAAGCCCAATTTTGTCACTGAAAGCCTAATTTTGTCACTAAAAAATTTCAATAGTAGAAGTCCAAGTTGTGTATAAAAAATTGACTGTTAAAAATGCGTCCTTCTGATGGACGTATTTCTTACAATTTTGTAAAGAATACACCCTTCTGAATGGCGTATTCTTCATATTTTAATTAGCCAAACACTAAATGGACGGGAGAGAATTAATGGGACGATTAATTATGCTAATATATATGCATAAAAAAACGTCCTACGGAAGGATGCATTTTGCGCAAAACACAAAATACATCCTTCTGAAGGACGATTTGGGACTCGTATCATAATTTCACTGAACTATATGCTCTCAGAATAATTTTAAAGAAATTTGATGCTATACAAGCAATTTTTTGTAAAAATAAACTAAAGGAATTTAAGAAAGGTATACTTCTAAATACGTATCTGACTAAAAATATTAATTGGATTTACACTTCTAAATATTTGAACTTCTACACTTCCTCTATCAGACCCTTATAATGCTATTAGCTATGTACGTAAACGAAGACGACAGAGGAATTATTAAGGAAAGAGAAAGGATATAAAGTTAAAAGAAAGAAAGAAATATAACTCGAGCAAGTTTCTTCTGGACTAACGTAAGTTATTGGGCAGTTCTTACGAAGATAGAAATAAAGTAGTGAACTTGTATGGTAAAACGACACAAAGTTAAAGGGGTTATATGCTAAACTCCCTCCCATGATTAATCAACTGAAATAACATGGAGCTGTTAATAAACAAAACAAAAGCAGAGTACCCTTCTCCTCCTCGAGGTCTCTTCTTCCTCCCCAGATCACCATCACCAAAACCATATATTTCCCTCCCCCCCCTTCCGAAATCTAGGGTTTCGCCATGGCCGATAACGGCTCGGTCGCCGCCGCCGGATCCATCCCCCCGGCCCAAGTGGTACTGGTTCGTCCCCCTTTCTCCTTTCTTTTTTCTCCCAATGTACTAATGTCTCCATTTATCTAGGTCGGGAACGTGTTCGTGCAGCAGTTCTACCAAATTCTCCAACAGTCCCCCTCGCTCTTGTACCGGTTCTACCAGGAAAGCAGCCAGCTTTGCCGGCCGGGTCCCGACGGGACCGTAAATTCTGTGTCCACCATGGATGTAAGCAAAAAAAGAATTGAAAAATAGTTTGGGTTGTTGTCAAAATCTGATTTTGATAGTTTTTTTAATGATGGGTTTTAGTGCAAAATTTGGTTTTTGATGGGAGTAGTTGAAAAAATTGATTTGAATGGGGATTATTGTAAGAGTAAATAATCGATGGCTTTCAGTGACAAGATGTTGATTTGGCTTCTGCTGAAAAATGATTTTGGTCAAGTGTTGATGATATAATGTTATTTTTCTTTGCTGAAAAGTTTTATACGAAGATTTCGGAATTTTGTTGTTGTTGGTAAATTCAGTCTACACCATGGATCATGGGATGCAGGCAAGTTTTAGATAGAAAGTTTAAGAAGAATGACGGTTTGTTGTCAAAATCTGATTTTGATTGTGTTTATTTATTTATTTTCAGATGGTAGTATGAAAACAGTGATGTGATGTATTTTGATGAAAAGTTTGATTTTTGATTGTAGTTTCATAATTTTTGGGATATATAGTGAAACAAATGATGAATATAGCTAAAATTTGATTCTGATGGGGTTTCATATAAAACTAGATAAATGATGGGTTTTAGTCAAAATTTAATATATGCGTGCATTTAAAATTTTATTTTATTTTATATAAACACGATTTTGATTGGATGTTGATGATTTTCAGATGGTAGTATGAAAACAGTGATGTGATGTATTTTGATGAAAAGTTTGATTTTTGATGGTAGTTTCATAAATTTTGGGATATATAGTGAAACAAATGATGAATATAGCTAAAATTTGATTCTGATGGGGTTTCATATAAGAGTAGATAAATGATGGGTTTTAGTCAAAATTTAATATATGCGTGCATTTAAAATTTTATTTTATTTTATATAAACACGATTTTGATTGGATGTTGATGATTTTCAGATGGATTATTTTTTCTTTTGTTTTTGATTCTGTGTTTTATAATATATTTCAGATACTAATGTGGAAAGACAGTTAGCTAATATTTTAATTTTGATGGGCATTTCAGAAACTTTGAGTTATATAGGGAAACAAATGTTGGGTTTAACTAACGTCCATTATGATTGGGGTCCATATAGGTGTAAAATAGGATAGCTTTTAGTTGACATTTAATATTTGTGTATGTGTTTTTAATTTTATAGGAATTGGAAAAAAAAGGATTTGATTTTGAGCTACAAATATGCTTTGGTTGGATGTTGATAAATTTATTATGTTTTTTTTAATGTGTATGCGGTGATGGTGTGCGTGTGTGGAACTTGAGTAAAAATGGTTCTAAGAATTTTCAAAACAAAGTTCAAAGATATGATGGTTGAGCTGAGCTATGTTTCACGGACACAAATATGACATGATATGGACATGGCACTGATTTTAGTATCTTCTAGTGTTTTTTGGAGTTTGTCTTGGATCGTGTCTGAAACAACGCAGCATTCGTTTGAGTGTCCTTGCTTTCTGAAGCTAAAAAGGCTTCAATTTGATGAGGCTTTCGAATGTTTCAGATTGAGGTGTAAACAGCAAATTATACATTGTTATTGATGTTTTAAAAAATTTCACATGAAGATGCAACCAAAAATGATTCTTTTTTGGCTAAAATTTGGACCAAGGGATGCAGAATCTTTCCAAATCAAGTGTGATATCATTTATTAGGTTTTAACCAAAAAAAAAGGAAAAAATATTTTGATCCTATTTGCCAACTTTTCAGATGAAATCATATGAAAATGATGATCGCTAAAAAGTCATATGAAAGTTTGCAACATATGGTGATTCACGTATCTTGTAAATTTTCATAAGTACAACACTAATGATGATTTTCTACTAATTTTATTTCAATGTGCTTTTAGGCAATCAACCAGAAGATATTGATGATGAATTATTGTGAGTTCAAGGCAGAGATTAAGACGGTGGATGCACAGGACTCACTCAGTGGTGGAGTGATTGTTTTAGTGACTGGGTATCTCACTGGGAAGGACGAGGTGAAAAGGGATTTTACACAGTCCTTCTTTCTTGCTCCTCAGGATAAGGGATACTTTGTGTTGAATGATATATTTAGATATACCGAAAAGGCTGACCACCAGCAGGAGAATCTGGATTTGCCAAATGGAACCACTGTGCCCATTTCACCAGAAGAAGGTATATATAATATTAATGGCTTATAAGTATGCTCTGTAACTGTAAATCCTGACCTTTATAATACACCCATGTTTGTTTGATTGGACATTTTAAAATAGTTACATCTAATCAAGATTTCGTATAGCTGTGATCCATTGGGTGAATTGAATAAATAATAGATCGCATTATAGAAGATTTCCTGAAGCAAACTCTAGTTTAAAAATAAGAGACTCCACTTCAAAATATGACTGGTAGTCCAGCAAACTGCCCCAAAACTGCAAGTCAGGGTTGCCACTAGACTCTACTGCTCCATGGACATGTGCTCTGTGTCCTCCTCCCAGTACTGAGTGCTTTCCTGTACTAATTGACTTTAGGCCTGGCCACTCTGGTAAATAATATAGAACCCACTCGGAGACCACTTTTCACAAAAACCGTTGTTGCTCTATCCCCTAAGTCAAGAGAGGACGCCTGAATCATATGCCATTTTGTGATCATCTCCTTATGTAAGTCTCCTACCAAGGTGGAAAGAAATGGGCGGAGAGGACCACCCTGTTTTAGTCTTCTTGCACAACAAATCTCCCTATGTTATTGTCCATTGACTAAGATAGTAGAACTTGCAGATCCAAAGGCATTGTTTGATCCATTTTGTCCATTTAGGGTCGACCCCTCTGCGATTAAGGGTGGTTTCTGTGACACATTCCTAGTCCACCTTAAAATGCTCCTAACTTTGACAGGTAACCGTTGACCTGTCTTTTTGGCAGACCTAAACAATCTCTTGTGCCACAACAATGCAACCAATAATGTATTGTCTTGATACGAATCCCTAGTGGTAATGTCAACCAACTTTCTACAGCGACTTTAAGGCAGTTAGCCAATTTCCTTGACCTTTTTTGTGCACACAGAGAACTCATGCATTGTTAAATCTGTCCATAACTGTGTAGTCTGCAGATAACTGTCTCTCTTGATGTTCTCCAAAAAGTGTTCATAGACAAGTAAGGAAAGCTGTCCGGACCCAAATGCCCTTTCTGCCCCTAGCTGAAAGCTTTTTTAACTTGTCCTTTGAAAATCAAAGCTCTAACTGGTCAATCTCCCTCGTACTTCTGTTGAACTAGGACTTCACACCTTTGTTCAGACACTTCATGTATCTTTGACCTATTCCCTAAAGAACTTCTTATACTGGATTTATCAGTAACGATCCTATTGTTCACAGTAAGTTGTGATAAGGTTGTCTTTGTGGAGCATTGGTTGTTTTCTGAAAACTCAGTGCTGAGATCCTCTTTCATCCATTGATTGCACGTGTTACTTGCCCATGCTATCTTCTAGTTGGAAAATTTCACGTCTCTTATTGCAGGAGGTTAGATTACTAAATTTCCCACCGTGGATATTATCCACTCGTCTTTTGATCTCCTCGATTTACTCATTTTTAATTTCTTATGTCTGCTGACATTTCTGAAAGTTATTTTATTCCATCTAGGAAGTTTATTTCTGAGTCTCAAATGGTTTCCGACTAAAGTGGCTATTGTTCACATCTTGCACTCTGTGGGGCCAGCTATCTCTGACTATCTACTCAGTTAGAGTTAGGATTATGTAGCCACCTTGTATATGTTTTCAATCTTTGGACTTTTAATGAGTCCCCTCCCTAGTATGAATGCAGATGGGGATGTGTTCCAAACTTCCAAGGTTGCCCTTTGGATAGCTTCGCAAAGGAAAAGGTAAATTTGATTTCTAATCCCCGTTGATTAAAATGTTACCGACTTTTAAAGGTTGGGCTATTACTTGCATGCTCGACTATATGAATTTTTTGCGTAATAACATTGATACCATAGGGTTCAAGATCATTAATGACCCCTTCATCTCAATCTATTGTATTATCTATGACATTGTTGAAGTCTTTTAGTAATGCTCCGCTCCGCACGAGGCATTGTGCTGGGTTGTTGGCTCGAATGACCCGGTTGGACTTGGATTCATGCAAATGAATCATTCAGACTTTATGATCGGGACGAAAGACAATTCGTCAAATGATGGGTGATTTTAATCACTCTCCTTTACTTTCACATCTTAATAAAAAAAAATTATTTTTAAATTTTGTTTTTATATTCCGTAAGATTGTTGATGCTAAGTAAAAGAACTAAGATAAATGAGTAATATTATTGTTGTTTACTTGTTATTTAAAAATATGAAATATTGTATTGTTGTTATAGACATGTGAAATATTGTACTGTTGTTATAGACATGTAGAATATTGTATTGTTGTTATAGACATGAGGAATATTGTATCGTTGTTATAGAGAAATAGAATTATAGAGAAAGATTTGGGATCGTTGAGTCGCTAAGGTAAAAATTCATGAATTTGGAAGTAGACAAGTATGATAATTTCTGGATCGAGAAGACTGAAATTACGAACGATGGCTCGAGAAATATGGAAGTACATAAGAGAATGTATTGTATAGTTATTACAAGCTTTCGTTATCATGCATGTTATGTTTTAATAGCTAAGTTTCATATGCATGTTTGGTCATAGACAACTTATACACAAGTTTTGATTCTTCGAACGTGTATTCGGGATACCGGGACCGATTTGGCCTAGGAGGAACATGGATAATTGTGCTGGCGTACTAGCACGGATAATTCAGGACCTTCAGTGGGGCTCGCTACCTGCACTATAATCACCATCTTACTAGTAGTAGTCTAAAATGGTGTGTCACCAATGACCGTCATATAGTTAGGTTGCATGCTAATAATAATTTATTTGCAGGCCTAACAAGTTATTTGCAGGGACGAACTCACGATAGATATATTTTATGAATGCTAACAATTAATGTAAGAACACACTTATGACACATTATATTTTATGAATATTAATCCTTATCTTGCAGGAAATGATGGTAGCCTTGGGTAAGATTCATCGTGTCAAATTATACGTTTATGTTCAGATATACATGTTATGAATTGTTAACTGATCCTAGAGAGTAGAAAGATCACATAATGATTTACATGTCCTTACATGATTACCGTGTTGGTTTATGTGAGTCGGGTTAAGACCGCTCACTAGTGCATTCTCCAATATGATTACCCCTCTACAGGTATAGGAAATCGTTTGGACGTGCTGAGATATTTGGAACTCGTTTGGCAACTTAAAGCTGTTTGACTGGAAAATATCTTTTGCTTATGAAGGATATAATGTATGCAATATTTTTGATTGTATTAGTTTTACTAGTTGTAAGCCTTGTGGCATCGTCCATTGTAATAAGATCAAGGATGTGGTAGTGCGAGGTTGCAGTTTAGAGTTATGTCTGGTTAGATACGATTTCAAATGTCCCTTGTTGAATTGATTCGGATGATAAATGACAATTTTTTGCCAGATTAAGATATTATTAGATAATAATTCAAATTTATGAAATGGATGGTTTTGACTGAGAAATCAATGTGGAATTTATATTATTTGTGGCTTGCATCGATTGATTAAGTCTTAAGTTGAGTATGAAGGCTTTGTGGTACAATTGGAAGTTTATTTGAGCATATAAGAATGACTAAGAATTTAGAAAATTTATTGTTTGTCTACCTAAGATAGTCTAAGCTGATTTGACCTTAAGTGTGTATAAGTTGTTCTTATATCTAGTTTGACAGATTGTATTGGTTGAAACAAATTGGAGTTTAGCAAATGAATGTTTTTTCTGGTTATGAATATAATTGATGGTGGGACTGAGATATACCAAAGATCGACAGATGTCGACTCGTTGATATTGTGGCTGGACGTACGATGATTGACTAATATAATCAACGTTGAATTATATTGTTTTACTGGATTCTAGCTATATGGACTATTGGTGGATTGAATGATAGTATTGAAGTTTTCTATGACTTGGTTAGATAACCCTGAGCGTGACACGAATGGATATTACTTACAACTTAGTAAATGGTGGAATTTTTTGTGATTGATTTAATAGATTCGGAGTAGCAAAATTGATGGATTATGAAATGTTGAGTCGACCTATAATTTGACTGAAATAGATTTATAAGATTGAAGTAATTGGTGACTGCGATAATTGCCTTGATATGGTGATTGATTTTAAGTTGATTTGACTATACAACTAAAATGGATGCATAGAAATCAAGTACAATTAGATTGAAATTCGAAGTAAGTTGTGATTGATGGATTACATTAAAAGACAAATTAAGATTTATGACTTTGGATTGGTGGCATACGAATTTAAGATTTGGACTATAAGAGTTGCTTGGATTTATTTCATCGATTATGATGTAGCCGAGGATAATTGTTGGACTTAGTTATCATAGAAAGCGATTTTGCTAGATAGACCTCGACCTGTAGATTTTTTATCATGTTCTTATGTTAGCAGACTAGTCTGAGTTGGTTCATTAGTTGTTTTGAGTTAAAAGCATTTCCTCAAGCTTGGGTTAGAACCCTTTAGATTTGTTAGGTAAGATTTGGCTTTAGGTTATGGAATGGGTACAATAATTTTTAGTTCGTTGGAGATGAGTTATCATGATGTTTAAATATGACTTATGAGTTAGCTAGCCTTAGTGATTAGACAGTTGATCCATTATTGAGCGTGAGGAATCGTCAAGATGACCTTAAGAAATATTTGCCTAGGTCGATTACGGTAAGAATAAAGGCGAAATAACAGATATTAGGAGGTAATTCTGAGAAGTAATTTGGTTCATGGAAATTTTGATTGATTGTTTGCGGTTGGAATAACGAAATTACACTTGGATTTAGTGGCTTGATTTTTATTATTGGATTGTCTTAGTTGATTATACTTAAGACTTAAAGAGGATGTGATAGGATAATTTTTTTTGACAAATTGGATTGTGATTCAGAATCGTGCACTTGGAAAAGCGATTAAGAGTAGTGTGATCCTTAGATAAAATTTAACTTGATTTTGGATTGATCTCATGTGAGGTAATATTGTTTTGTGCATAAGATATAATACTTGTGTTAGCATTCAAATTTTTGTTTCGATCGTATCGTCATAAGGAATTGGTTAAAAGTATAGGACTTTGTGTCATGGAATATATTAAGTTTTAACGGTTCAAGATTTTCTATTATTGGACGAAAAGTTAATGAGTGAGATGGATATATGTTTCTAATATGTTCGCAAACTAGCTATGAATTGAGATCGACATTGGGAGCTAATTGACGGTGATTTTATATCTTGGCTGAAAATTTTAGAGATCATGGATGGTTTTGTTAGAATTTGAAGTGAAACTAAGATGGAACGATGTTGAGCGAAATTGTGATCATATTAAAAATAATACGATTGGTGTATGCATAATAAGTGATTTAGATTTTGTTAGTTGCTTTCTTGGATTGAGAAAGTCGTGGAAGATAGAAGATGGGTTGATTAGTTTTCTAGATAGTTGGATTCTTCTACAACTGAGTATTGATGTATAATTGTGATTGAGACTGATGCTATCAGGTTTGACAATTTTGGTAGATAATTGAATTTAATTTTTTGGGAATAGTTTGGATCGTGTAGGGCGCAAGCTTAGGATTTGAATGGAGATATCGATTGATTTTGACCTTAAGTGTATTAATATTAGTTGGATAAAATTTAGAGGGTGATAATTTCTTGAACTTATAAGAATTTGAGATGGATTAATATTGATTGATAGTTGCAACATGGATGACCCTATATAAATTGGATCTAGTTGGTTTTGGCAATGTTCTTTTTGATTTAGGATAAAACATTTTGTAAGTTGAGTCACCATTAAGAAAATAAAAAGGAAAGAAAGGCAACCGTTAGGTCACTGACTCCGCGGTAGACGACGTGTGGTTTTTTGCTTTCCAAATCCAAGTTGAGTAGGCAGATTTTTCATTCAAAAACCCATTGGCTGAATGTGCCCAAGTTTAGGTGTCTCGTTCTTCATAAAATCTTTGATTCATGGTGTTGGAACAACCTCATTTTATTTCAATAGGCTGGGAGGAATCAGATAAAGTATCACGCCCCAGTCCCAAAATATCGAGGGACCAGACACGTGGCAATGGCCAGCAGCACACACCGATGGACAAACCCAATTTAATGGATCCATCAGGGCGTACTTAAGCTGTAAAACAACAATAAGGGTCTAGATATACTAATCTCATCCACAGATATGAATATAACAATATCAGAATCATAAAGCAAGATCAATCTCAATAAATATAAACTCGAGGAATAACCCGATAATGAGTCTGATACATCTGTCAAGATACAAGAATAAAGATAACTACAGCCAATACTGAGTATGGAACAGTATATACTCAGAAGATAACCTCGGTGATCAATCGTCTAATGGATCTGGTACTGCTCCAGTGTCTGCTCCTGCTCCTGCTAATGCTTCTGTACTGTATAACTCTGGGTGGATCTCCTCTGCTAATCCTGGGGACATAATCCGGATCCAGGTCCTCAGGGGACATAGCAAGGTACAGATAATACAAGCCATAACAATGCAGTGAAATAGAATAAATGAATAAATAGGGTAAATATATAACCATCTATGTGAAATGCAGGTGAGAACATCTCCAGTACTTAGGCTGAGACTACTACAAGCTCTGTGTCGGGGAGCCGGTAGCAGTGATATCATGTGGTCGTCTAGCTCAGCGAAAGACTGAGACGCCGGCATAATATAAAATCAACCTGTAGCCTGTGTGTCTCAATAGTGTAAACTATATAACCAGCTAAGTGAAATGCAAGATAAGAGCAGTACTAGAACTCAGGCTGAAACCACTACAAGCTCTGTGTCGGGGAACCGGTAGTAGTGATATCATGTGGTCGTCTAGCTCAGCGAAAGACTGAGATGCCGGCATAATATAAAATCAACCTGTAGCCTGTGTGTCTCTCCCCACCCAATGTAATCATGCGTCTCATGTACACAATGTCTCATGTCCATGCCACGCAGGATCATATCTAATGCAACAAGTCATAATAAGCTCTAAGCATATAATGTCTAAGTCATGTAACATGTAACCTATACAGAATCACCATGAATATCTCAGGAAGATTCTGTCTCATGAATAGTGTCAAGTGTCCTGGGTTATGATGTACTTGATAGGACAAGTACGAGAAATATAGGGTCTCGGTATCCATGTCTAGATGACAATACACAACGCCGCGTGCGGTGTTGGCACCCGACTAGTAATCGGACGCTAAGTAAGTCACACGGTCCTAGGTCAAGCATGCACAAATATATATATATTCAAAGGAATAACTAACAAGAACTGCAAGTTTTGGCGAGGTACACTTGCCTAGGGTTCTGGCTCCAACTGTAGCTCTGGTCTCAGTGTGATTTGCAGGTACTACTCCGGTTGCTGAAATAAATATCACCATTAGATTCAGAAAATATCAAATAGCTAGAAACGCCTGTCCTTGAGTCCAATTTGGACACAGGGGCAAAAATGACATTTCTGGGTCAAAGCGGGGTCCACATGTGGACCACTTTGCACCGAAAAGTGTGTCAGTGTCAAAGGTCTCCAAATTCGTCAAACTTAGTGTCAACAAGTCAGGAACGATGATACGAACCCAACGGAACTTTCAGAATTGGATTCCGATGAGCCGATCACAAAATCGTCCGTCAAGTGGAGCTTATGGGGCCCACGATATACGATCTTGTCAACGTTCTCAGAATCGAACCAAACTTGGGCCACAGGACCAGCGTATTGCTACGAGTCCGATGGCGCAAGTTTCGTTTCGATCCGACGTGTGTACACAAAGTTACGACGCGTTCCAGAACAGATGGATACGGGACGGTGTCGGCGGATACACGTTGATTCCGGTGTGCACGCACATCCAAATCAACTTCTGCGAAATTCCACACGTCCGTATCAACGACGTGCACGTTTCGGTAAAGATCGCGTGCGACCAAGTCGTCCCGTTTGGCGGGGCGCACTCAGTTCCGGGGTGAAACGGGGTGTTGGTTTTCCTATTTTTGGATCGCGGTTTGCGATCACCACAGGACGCGACGCACCGAGCGAGTTGCACAGGCATCAAGAGGGTTATACAGTCTACGCGACGCAACTGACGGAACAGAAATCGGATCAGCGAGGAGAGGAAACGCTACCTGAACAGGGATCCGTGAAGACTGATCTTCACGTGTCCGAGTCATGTCCGAGTCCTGTGTCCACTGTGTCCGTGCTGCGTCCAGGTCCTGTGTCTGTGTCTGCTGTGTCCGGCTAGGTTCAGGTTAGGGTTTCGGTCACAAGGCACCGGGGCTCGCCGGAGTAGGGCGGAGACGGTGCTGCTGCGGCGAGGTGGGCGGTCGGGAAGCACGGCGGAGACTCGAGGCTGCTGGGGGCTTGCGGGGACGGCGGAGGAGAGCAGCTAGGTGTCGGGGTTCGAGGTGAGGGCGGCTAGGGTTGGTTCGTTTAGAGGAGGAGGTAGTCGGCGAGGGGCTCGGGGAATTCATGGCGGAGGAGCAGCGTCGGCTCAGGCGGGGCTGAGCGGCTGGAACGGGGAGTTAGGTCGGGGAAGATGTGGTCGGGGCTGGGCACGGCGAGGGGAGGAGGAAGAGGAGTTCGACGTAGGCGGCCGTGCGGAGCGCTGGGGTCTGCGGAGGACGGCGGTGGCAGAGGGAGGCGGCACTCGACGTGGAGGAGGGTCGAGGCCGAGGACGGGTCGAGCGGGGCTGGGCTGAGCGAGGCGAGTCCGGGCCGGTGATCGAGGGGAGACGACGGCGGGGCTGAGTGAAGCTAGGGTTCAGACGGGGCGGAAGAAATTAGGGTTTCGGCGGAGGGGATTATATAGTCGGAACAGTAAATCTGACTGGGAATCCGACTTGGGGTTTAACGGGTTTGGGTCGGGTCGGGTTCAATATGAATCCGGCCCGATCCACTAATGTTTAAGTATGGGTTTGGGTAGGCGGGTTTCGGGTTCGGGTCTAGATCCGACCCGACTCGATAAGGCTGGGTTCGGTTCAGCTAAACCGGGTCTGGGTTGGTTTGGTTCAATTGAACCGGGTTTATTTTAGGGGTTTAATTCGGTTTAATTATATAATAGTTTTTAGGGCTTTAAAAATGCTTTCGGAGTCCAATAAATTCCCGAAAAATTACCCTAGGTCTAGTTTTCCATTTTACACCATAAAATATTATTTCCATAATATTTTAATATTAATTAACAGCAATTAAAAATCATTTAAATTCAAAATACCTAGGTTTTAATTACCGAAAAATTCTAGAAAATTACATAAATTTATGAAAACTCCATATTAAAAATTCTTGAAAAATCAGGGGGCTTACAATCTACCCAAATTATAAAAATTTCGTCCTCGAAATTAAAATAGGGTAGGGCCTCTCTATCAAATCTCACTTGATTACAGTCTAAAGAATTTCTCTCAGGTGAACATTGCGGTCTCTACCCAACTTAGAATTTACCCATTTATCATCTAAGGCTATACATCTAAGAAAGCTATGCCCCCAAATTATTGAATCATGTTATTGAATCCTCAAGTCTTTAACACCAAACATATCACCTATGGTATTCCCTTAGTCATTTATAAAAGGGTCATTAAACAATGCGACCGGCCTGTGGGGTATATCTAGTACTGTCTATATATCAAACTTATACCAAGCACGAGGTTTCGTCTTTTCGAAATAAGGGAAGACGGAGATCAATAATAAAGAGTTCAAGGGTGAGGTAATATAATAGAAGTATCGGGGTCAAGGCGTTTAAAGAATTCAAATGGGAATTGTCAAGCAGTTGTGGATTGAAATCCTATTTTGGTAATTCTTCGTTCACATGCTCGTATTAGTACAGTTATGTAACCGATACGATATGTCAGACATGTCCAGGGCAAGTATATTCGTCTACTGATCACTACATATCTCAATCCACGTAAAGTATTACGAGGGGCGAATCGAGCGCACTAAGGTTAGCTAGACCTTAATACACTGATTCTGAAATGTATTAGTGTACATGTCCACTAATACACATGTCATGAACAAGTTCGATAAAGAAATAAGCTTGCAAAACTAGACTATAGAATAGCAGCATAAGTCAAGTACAGCAAATTTAAGTACGCTAGATGATGATGAAAGGAGGTACAAGTTAATCAAGTTCACAAAACAAAACAACAAGCAACCATAATAATAACAGACTCTACAATCTCTACAGTTATCATACAACCTCCTTGTCTAAGTCGCTAGTCGACCAAATAGGGGCAAGGATCTCTAAATTCTATTGTCTGAATAACCACTATCTTCTTATACAAGTCTAAAGTTGTGTCATCCTAGTTTACTTCATCAATGGGTCAATAGGGCTAGGTGGTATTATGTTGTGAGGCATACTACCCAACTTAGAACAATAAACTAATACTGAAATCGTCTTAAGGATACCGTGGAAACTCTTGTTAAGGTCTACGAGAAGGGGTCTTGGTACCTATTAGGGTATCCTCCTATATTACTTAGGTCATGGTCGTCTTAAGCCTTAGTCTTAGTGCTTATAGGATTAGTGTCGATAGTGAGGATAGAAGAGTTACTGGCCGTCAAGGGTAAGGGATCTAACTTGTATCGAGGTGGGGGTACTAATTACGTAACTTAAAGCTAAGGGGTAATCATTAGGTCATAATCTACAATAATAACTTAAACTGTCAAGTTCTAATTACCAATCACACAGCAAAAATTTAGAGTAACAACCAAAATAAACAAGAGGCGCGCAGGAGTCAAGGCAGGATGCAAGTCAAGAAATTAGTTCGAATCCGATATAGATGTCAGGAACGATTCAAGCAAGTGGATGAGATCCAAAACTTATCCTATTCTTATTGCAGGCTTGCTCGGTCCCTAAGTTGAAACCGAATAATTTAGTCGTTGACTTGCATGGGCCACCACAAAAACCATGTCACGCCCCAGTCCCAAAATATCGAGGGACCAGACACGTGGCAATGGCCAACAGTACACACTGATGGACAAACCCAATTTAATGGATCCATCAGGGCGTACTTAAGCTGTAAAACAACAATAAGGGTCTAGATATACTAATCTCATCCACAGATATGAATATAACAATATCAGAATCATAAAGCAAGATCAATCTCAATAAATATAAACTCGGGGAATAACCCGATAATGAGTCTGATACATCTGTCAAGATACAAGAATAAAGATAACTACAGTCAATACTGAGTATGGAACAGTATATACTCAGAAGATAACCTCGGTGATCAATCGTCTAATGGATCTGGTACTGCTCCAGTGTCTGCTCCTGCTCCTGCTAATGCTCCTGTACTGTATAACTCTGGGTGGATCTCCTCTGCTAATCCTGGGGACATAATTCGGATCCAGGTCCTCAGGGGACATAGCAAGGTACAGATAATACAAGCCATAACAATGCAGTGAAATAGAATAAATGAATAAATAGGGTAAATATGTAATCATCTATGTGAAATGCAGGTGAGAACATCTCTAGTACTCAGGCTGAGACTACTACAAGCTCTGTGTCGGGGAGCCGGTAGCAGTGATATCATGTGGTCGTCTAGCTCAGCGAAAGACTGAGACGCCGGCATAATATAAAATCAACCTGTAGCCTGTGTGTCTCTCCCCACCCAATGTAATCATGCGTCTCATGTACACAACGTCTCATGTCCATGCCACGCAGGATCATATCTAATGCAACAAATCATAATAAGCTCTAAGCATATAATGTCTAAGTCATGTAACATGTAACCTATACAGAATCACCATGAATATCTCAGGAAGATTCTGTCTCATGAATAGTGTCAAGTGTCCTGGGTTATGATGTACTTGATAGGACAAGTACGAGAAATATAGTGTCTTGGTATCCATGCCTAGATGACAATACACAACGCCGCGTGGTGTTGGCACCCGACTAGTAATCGGACGCTAAGTAAGTCACACGGTCCTAGGTCAAGCATGCACAAATATATATATATTCAAAGGAATAACTAACAAGAACTGCAAGTTTTGGCGAGGTACACTTGCATAGGGTTCTGGCTCCAAATGTAGCTCTGGTCTCAGTATGATTTGCAGGTACTACTCCGGTTGCTGAAATAAATATCACCATTAGATTCAGAAAATATCAAATAGTTAGAAACGCCTGTCCTTGAGTCCAATTTGGACACAGGGGCAAAAATGACATTTCCGGGTCAAAGCGGGTTCCACATGTGGGCCACTTTGCACCGAAAAGCGTGTCAGTGTCAAAGGTCTCCAAATTCGTCAAACTTAGTGTCAACAAGTCAGGAACGATGATACGAACCCAACGGAACTTCCAGAATTGGATTCCGATGAGCCGATCACAAAATCGCCCGTCAAGTGGAGCCTATGGGGCCCACGATATGCGATCTTGTCAACGTTCTCAGAATCGAACCAAACTTGGGCCACAGGACCAACGTATTGCTACGAGTCCGATGGCGCAAGTTTTGTTTCGATCCGACGTGTGTACACAAAGTAACGACGCGTTCCAGAACAGACGGATACGGGACGGTGTCGGCGGATACACGTTGATTCCGGTGTGCACGCACATCCAAATCAACTTCTGCGAAATTCCACACGTCCGTATCAACGACGCACACGTTTCGGTAAAGATCGCGTGCGACCAAGTCGTCCCGTTTGGCGGGGCGCACTCAGTTCCGGGGTGAAACGGGGTGTTGGTTTTCCTATTTTTGGATCGCGGTTTGCGATCACCACAGGACGCGACGCACCGAGCGAGTTGCACGGGCATCGAGAGGGTTATACAGTCTACGCGATGCAACTGACGGAACAGAAATCGGATCAGCGAGGAGAGAGGAAACGCTACCTGAACAGGGCTCCGTGAAGACTGATCTTCACGTGTCCGAGTCATGTCCGAGTCCTGTTTCCACTGTGTCCGTGCTGCGTCCAGGTCCTGTGTCTGTGTCTGCTGTGTCCGGCTAGGTTAGGGTTAGGGTTTCGGTCACAAGGCACCGGGGCTCGCCGGAGTAGGGCGGAGACGGTGCTGCTGCGGCGAGGTGGGCGGCCGGGAAGCACGGCGGAGACTCGAGGCTGCTGGGGGCTTGCGGGGACGGCGGAGGAGAGCAGCTAGGCGTCGGGGTTCGAGGTGAGGGCGGCTAGGGTTGGTTCGTCTAGAGGAGGAGGTAGTCGGTGAGGGGCTCGGGGAATTCAGGGCGGAGGAGCAGCGTCGGCTCAGGCGGGGCTGAGCGGCTGGAACGGGGAGTTAGGTCGGGGAAGATGTGGTCGGGGCTGGGCACGGCGAGGGGAGGAGGAAGAGGAGTTCGACGTAGGCGGCCGTGCGGAGCGCTGGGGTTTGCGGAGGACGGCGGTGGCAGAGGGAGGCTGCACTCGACGTGGAGGAGGGTCGAGGCCGAGGACGGGTCGAGCGGGGCTGGGCTGAGCGAGGCGAGTCCGGGCCGGTGATCGAGGGGAGACGACGGCGGGGCTGAGTGAAGCTAGGGTTCAGGCGGGGCGGAAGAAATTAGGATTTAGGCGGAGGGGATTATATAGTCGGAACAGTAAATCCGACTGGGAATCCGACTTGGGGTTTAATGGGTTTGGGTCGGGACGGGTTCAATATGAATCCGGCCCGATCCACTAATGTTTAAGTATGGGTTTGGGTAGGCGGGTTTCGGGTTCGGTTCTAGATCCGACCCGACTCGATAAGGCTGGGTTCGGTTCATCTAAACCGGGTCTGGGTTGGTTTGGTTCAATTGAACCGGGTTTATTTTAGGGGTTTAATTCGGTTTAATTATACAATAGTTTTTAGGGCTTTAAAAATGCTTTCGGAGTCCAATAAATTTCCGGAAAATTACCCTAGATCTAGTTTTCCATTTTACACCATAAAATATTATTTCCATAATATTTTAATATTAATTAACAGCAATTAAAAATCATTTAAATTCAAAATACCTAGGTTTTAATTACCGAAAAATCCCAGAAAATTACATAAATTTATGAAAACTCCAAATTAAAAATTCTTGAAAAATCAGGGGGCTTACATAAAGGATTCTCTAAACCCCATTAACCATTATTGTTTTTATATCTTTATGGTGCTTGGTTAGGTTTGTTTTAGTCTGCATTGGTTCCTTGATGCTTGTGTCAGCAGCTTAGGTTTGCTAGTGTTATCTTGTCTAGTGAGTTTTAGAAGTATGGTTCTATACGAGGCATGCTATTGATGGAGGCAGTGAATGTTGGTGAAGTTTTAAAATGGTTGGATCGAATTTGGTGGTATAAGTTGTTCGATGGATTTGGCTAAGATGTGAGTAAGCTCGTATTTGTTGAGAAATAATGGAAAGTTGTGCTTGAGTGACCTTTAAATGTATACGAGACGTATTCAAAGTAGACAAGAAGGAAAATGTTTGGTGGAGTTCATTGAGTTCATCTGTCTAAGCATTTTGGTGCGGCTATGGATTGGAAGAGTTGGCATAGCATATGAGGAGAGAATTGATGTAGATGTGTTGCATGTTGAAAGATTTGCTCAAGTATTGATCAGAAATAGGAAGCGTTTCGATATGGATCTGCATGCTTTAACGGTCTTTCAATCGAGGAACCAATATGGGAGTTCTTTCAATCGAGGAACCAACATGGGAGTTTGAATCAACAATGAGTAATGAGTTTTTTTCATGGGTCAATTGATGTTGAGGGAGGACTATATTCTTTATGTTTCAAGAACGAATTTTTTTTAGTGGTGTATTATGTAATGTCCTGCTTCACGCGGTATATTGTGAAGGGCCTGATTGGAGTTGAATTCATGTAGAGGAATCATTTAGTCTTTATGATCAGGACGAAAAATAATTCGTCAAATGGTGGATGGTTTTAATCATTCTCTCATTTACCTTCATGCCTTAATAAAAGAAACTGTTTTTAGTCTTTGTTCTATATTCTATAAGATTGTTTATGCTAAGTAAAAGAACCAAAATAAAAAAGAGTAATATTATTGCTGTTAAATTGTTATATAGAAATATGAAATATTGTACTGTTGTTATAGACATGTGAAATATTGTATCATTGTTACAGAGAAATATAATTGTAGAGAGGTTTGGATCTGTTGAGTCGCCAAGATAGAAATTCCTGGATTAGAAAGTAGACAAGTAGGGTAATCTCTAGATTGAAAAGAATAAAATTATGAGCGATGACTCAAGGATTGTGAAAGTACAGAAGAGAATATGTTGTATAGTTATTTTGAGCTTCTATTATCATGCATGTTATGTTTTAATAACTAATTTGCATATGCATTCATGGTCATTGACAACTTGTGTACAAGATTTAGTTTTTCGAACGGTATCCAAAGTATGGGGACCGATTAGGCCTAGGAGGAACATGGGTAACAATTCTGACATACTAGCACCGGTAATTTGGGACCTTCAGTGAGGCTCACTACATGCACCGGAAGGATCGTCGTCTTATCAGGATTAGTCCAAAATGATGTCACAAGTATCGTCGTCTTATCAGAAATAGTCCAAAATGATGTCACCGATTCGGCCTAGGAGGAACATGGGTAACAATGCTGACATACTAGCATTGATAATTTGGGACCTTGAATGAGGCTCACTACATGCACTGGAAGGATCGTCGTCTTATCAAGAATAGTCCAAAATGATGTCACCAGTAACCGTCATATAGTTAGGCTGCATGCTAATGAGAATCTGTTTGTAGGCCTAACAAATTGTTTGCAGGGACGAACTCATGACACATTATATATTATGAATATTAATTCCTGTATTGCAAGGAAGGATGATAGCATTGGATAAGATTCATCGTATCAAATGATACATTTATGTTCAGATATACATGTTAATGAATTGTTAATTGATCCTAGAGAAAGTAGAAAGACCATATAATAATTTACATGTCCTCATATGATTACTGTGTTGGTTTATGTGAGTCGGATTAAGACTACTCACCAATGCATTCTCCAATTTGATGAACCCCTCCTCCATAGATGCAGAAAGTTTGGAGCTCGTTTGGCAACTTGAAGTTGTTTGGCTAGAAGATGATATATTTTGTCTATAAATAACATAATGTATGGAACATTGTTGATTGTATTAGTTCCACGAGTTGTAAGTCTTATGACATCGTTTATTGCAATAAAATCCAGTGTTTGTAGTCGAGTTGTTCTTTTGGCCTAAGAGTCATAATTTCGCTGCAAATTATCAATAAAGAGAATAGTTTTTCATATATCTTGTGTCTATAAGCATTTTTGTTTATTTTTCGCTACAATGACTTTGTCTTTGAGATATTTTATCGAGCCTCTTTGTTCTTGCCTTGTACAAGTGCAATTTAGATTTGTACGACATCACGTCCAGTGACGACTTTTGGTTCTACTAAATTGGGACGTGACATCTTCTGTCTTCCCATAGACAATCACTAAAAATACCAATTGTTCCTGATATGGATGAAGTCGACCCATACATTGGCCTCTTGTTATGCTGGTTCGGCCTTAGACCTTTGTGATAATATATCTTGTCTGTTTTAAGTTCGAAAACCAACTGAAGGGAAATTGTAGAATATTTTAGAGTAATTATATTTTTATTGATAATCTCTTGGCTATTTATAGCCTTACAATCCTTCGTACTACATTAATACCCCATTAAAATCCCCTTTAGAATATTCTAATATCCCAACAAATATACCAAGAATATTATAATATACCAACAAATATACCAAGAATATTCTAATATACCAATACTCCTCCTCAAGATAGGCGAAAGATATTCACTAAGCCCATCTTGTCACATTCTTTAATCATATCTGCAGAGCTAAGTCCCTTGGTTAGACTGTCTGCTACCTGCTCCTTGGTTGGAACATGACCTAGCTCCAGTAGTCCATGGTCCAACTTCTCCTTGATGAAGAACCTATCGATCTCGATCTGTTTGGTCCTGTCATGCTGTACTGGATTGTTGGTGATACTGATGGCTGACTGGTTGTCACACCACAGCTTCATCTTGGCTCCTTGATCCAGCTTCAGCTCCGCCAGCATACTCTTCAGTCATAGCAGCTCTGCAACTCCCAAGGTCATAGTTCTGTACTCCGCTTCAGCTGTCGATCTGGCCACCACAGGATGCTTCTTACTCCTCCAAGAGACCAAGTTGCCTCATACAAATATGCAATAGCCCGAGGTAGACCTCATGTCATCAGTACAACTAGCCCAGTCAGAGTCACAGTAGCACTTGATGCTCAAGTGATCATTTTTCCTGAATATCAACCCCTTTCTGGGGGCACCCTTCAAGTATCTCAGAATTCGGTACACTGCGTCCATATGGCCCTTTCTTGGGTCATGTATGTAGCGGCTCACCACACTCACTGCAAAGCAGATATCAGGACGTGTGTGGCTCAAATAGATCAACTTGTCTACCAGTCTCTGGTATCTATCTCGGTCAACTGGTTCTCCAGCCTCAGCACACAACTTGAATCCCTGGTTGATCGGCGTCGCTGCAGGTCTGCATCCCAACATCCCTGTCTCTGTGAGAAGGTCCAACGCATACTCCTCTGAGAAAGAACAATCCCCTTTGCTTCTCGAGCAATCTCAATCCCAATGAAGTACCGAAGAAGGCCAAGGTCCTTCACCTCGAACTCCTTGCCAAGCTTTCCCTTGAGTCGGGCAATCTTCTGCTCATCATCTCTTGTGATAATCATATCGTCCACATACACCGCAAGCATGGTGATGTGGCCTCCACTCCGACGGAAGAACACAGTATGATCAGAATTGATCTGCTGATATCCCATCCCTATCATCGCCCTCCTGAATCTGTCAAACCACGTTCGAGGAGACTGCTTCAGTCCATAGAGGGACTTATTCAACCAGTAAACCTTGCTCACTGTCTTATCGGTGCAGAATCCTAGTGGTATCTCCATGTACACTTCCTCCACTAGATCCCCATGAAGAAACGCATTCTTCACATCCAGTTGGTGTAGCTTCTATCCACCATTTGCTGCCAAAGAAATCAGGTTCCTGACGGTGTTCATCTTCGTCACTGGTGCAAATGTCTCATCATAGTCAATGTTGTACGTCTGACTGTATCATTTTGCCACCAGTCGAGCCTTATAGCGCTCTAGTTTTTTGTCTGGGTTCTGCTTCACAGTAAAGACCCACTTGCATCCGACTGTCCTCTTCCCCTCTGGCAGTTTTACCAGTTTTCAAGTGTGGTTCTTCTTAAGAGCGCCTAACTCGTGCATCGCCGCTTTCCACTTTGGATTGTTCTTGGCAACCTGCCAATTGTTAGGTACAGTAATACTATCCAAAGATGCAATGAATGCTCCATGAGAAGAAGATATGTTATTATATGAAACAAACTGAGCAAGGTTCCAACAATATCTATCAGGAGGATTTTTTGCATTGCTGCGAGTGGTCCTCCGTACTGATAATGGTGTGGGAGTAGTAGGAAGAATGATATCACCTGAAGGAGAATCTGGTGGTGTTGGTGGTGTAGGTGTCTCAGGAGTTGAGACGGACGCAGGTAAGGGACTTGGCACTGGCACTATAGGTACTGGTCCTGCAATTTGCTTCCATTTTCTGCTGTAGGTTAGTAACTCCCCCTGAGCCGTGGGCCTAACACCTCTCATCGCCTTCCCTTGTTCCTCTTCACTCTCCTACTCCTCAAACGTTCCTCCATGCCATACTCCTAAATCGGTCACCACACTCTCACCAATCTCCCTCTCACCTCATACTCTCAGTATCAAGTGAGTTGCTCATGGATGGGGTTCCTTCCTGACGGTAGTATGGCTCAAACTCCCTGAAGTGAACATCCATGCTCACAAACTTCTTCTCTACTGGGCTCTAGCATACGTACCCCTTCTGAGTCGCTAAATAGTCCACGAATACACACTTGACTGCTCTGGGGTCAAGTTTTCCAACAGACGGTCTGTTGTCCTTCACAAAACATACGCAGCCAAACACCTTTAGTGGGAGTATCCCACTATTATTTCCTTGCAATATCTTACATGGAGACTTCCATCCCAATACCTTCGAGGGCATCATGTTGATCAATCGAGCTGCTGTCAACACTGTATGCCCCCACAGACTCTGTGGGACATTCATGATGATCATCATGCTCCTTGCTACCTCCAGAAGGTGTCTGTTCTTCCTTTCTGCCACTCCATTCTGTGCTGGTGTGTATGCACAGGTGTTCTGATGCTGTATTCCTTGGGCTGACAGGTATTCCTCAAGTGCTTTGTTGGTATACTCTGTTACATTGTCAGACTTTAGTACCTTCACCACTGCTTTGTACTGAGTCTGGACATGTTTATGAAAGTCCCGAAAACAGGCAAAGATCTCACTCTTATTCTTCATAAAATACAGTCAGGTGACACGAGAGAAACAATCAATAAAAGAGACGAAATACTTGTAACCATTCATAGTAGTGGCGCACGGCCCCCAGACATCAGAATGTATAATATCAAAAACATAAGAGCTCCTATGGCCCGTACCAACATATGAGCTCCTAGTAAGTTTGCCTAAATCACATGCATCGCATACTAGTTTATCCTTATTTGCCTTCTCATAAATAGATGGATACAAACTACTCAAAATACCAAAACATAAGTGCCCCAATCGTCTGTGATGGAGTATCAGTGTATCCTCGGCACTCATCTTTGGTCCTCCCATTCATGTCCTTTCTGCCATAGACACCAATGCCAAATCCAGTCCTTTCCGATCCAGGTACCACAATCTATCTTGCCAAGTGCCAGTCCTAAGTCTTCGTCCTGTCTCCTTCTCCTGGAAGATCACCTTAGGAATATCAAAAGAGAATGCATTTTAGTTGGAGGATTATAGAACTAATAGACAAAAGACTGACTGGAAAAGAAGGAGCATGTAAAACATTGGTGAACATGTACAATTGATAGTACCCTTACCGATCAATGGCTAGAAAGTATCGACTGTTTGAATGCTGTCTGCAGGTGCTAGATGAGTGAAGGAAGAAAACTTACTAGCATTCCCTGTCACGTGTCGAGACGCACCCGAATCGACAATCCAGTCCGACGATCTAAGAAAAGATATAGATGTAAGGGCGAGTGAGACATAAGTACCTTCCGATGGATGGGCATACATGGCAGCGTTGCCTCTGGCGAAGACTGAGGTGGACGCCTCCTCAGTTCCACTCCTCCTGTCTCCATCGCTTGCCGCTCTCTGCTTTCTCCTGAGTACTTCCAGTATGTCTAGTTGTCGCGCCCCAGTCCCGTAGGGACCGAATCGTCCTCTCTTGGTCCCTACGGAACCGCTCGTCCTCGCTTGGGCGCGATGCCGTGCAAGCCTAAGTTGCGCTTGCACCAGGCAACGTACCTGCACAAGACACAAGAGAGACGAATATATATATATATATAGGCACAGAATAAATGCAGAGAACCGAAGTTGAACACATTTGATAGCACACAAAATACTTTCTTTTATTGAATACTTGAAGATAAGGATTACAAGTACTTGCTTGGCTGAGTTATAAAATATGCCTTAGAAGGCTTACAACTCTTTTCACATTCCCAAAATCTAGCCACAACGCCCATTACATTATGTCCTTGTAGTAGGACCAAAATAGCAAAACATCTAGTAGAAGAAGAAGTAGCCCACTGGAGAGGTAAGCAGCGTAGGAAGCAGCACGAACACAGTCCTAAGGAAGGGTGCGCACACACTGATTCAGATTCAGAAGGCTTGCTAAACTCTCGCTTCCAGCACCTGAATATATGCCCACAAACGTGGGTCAGTACTACCACATGTACTGGTGAACGACTGAGGCCGAACTCACCTAAGAAATCCACACTAAGTAAGCATATGAAGCTAGCATTATTAGGTGATCTTTCTGGTTGTCTAGTTTCTTTTTAACAATTCATGCAAGGAACATAGACGATTTATAGCATATGCATATGATAATTCTTACCCACAACCGAGCGGTTATCCCTGCAGCAGACACACAAGTTAGCCACAATTTGCATATGAATAACTTATGAATCGAAAATAGGCATCAATTTGTTAGGTATGCAAGAAGGTAAACCTAGCATGCGCCCTAACTATATGATGGTCTCCTCCACGGGATTAGTAGTTGGGACGTACAAGCCCATCTCACTAATGGACGAGTCTCGGTCTACCCAAGGACGTACAAGCCTCAGGTATCTAGATCTCTTTCCGGCCGAACGATCCCCAGTGCCCCAGGGACCGCTCGAGAGATAATCCTTGTGCACAAGTTGTCCTGACCAAATGCATGAATGCAAGCTCTATCAGAAAAATATGCTATCATGCAACCGATGAACAATGCACAACAAGTCTATCTCTTTTTCTCATTTTCCAGATCAAGTCCAGATGTTCCCAGCCATAATACTCAGCACACAGCATACAAGGGACAATAAGCATTCCGTAAGCAACTAGTAAGGTAACAGTTCTATACTTGAAGCATGCAATACTTTTCTCTCTTTAGTTTATCTTTTTAGTGAGGCAACATATTTCCAGTGAACTAGAGATTCTTTATTAGGTATGCAGATTAAAGGATTCATCGAAGGGCCTAAGCCACTCACCGAATGAATCGAACGAGAGGATGGGGAATCCTTAAGCGACGTTCACTCGTTGGTTATGCGTCCTGAAAATACAACAATACTTGGTTAGCATACTTAATCTCTTGTCCTTACGATTCGAAAAGAACGCGCAAGCGAGAAAGCGAAATCATGAAAACCAAGTCATCGAAAGCAACTCAAAACCCAAAGCAACACAAAACCAATAAGCAAAGCAACCAACAAAACTCTTGGACTTATTTCAATAGAAGCCGCTCGATTATTTCGAAGGGTTCATTGCACTCCGTCCGTGTTGATCTGGCGGTAAGGTTTCCCCGAGACTCGATTCTCAACCGAGTCGAAGCAGCGAAGTGTTTCTTAAGTAACCGTTTGGAGCGGGACGTTACATACTACCCCACTGAGAAAAAGTTTCGTCCTCGAAACTTAGGAGATCAAGGAGACAAGGATCAAGCATCAAGAGTTTCAAAGAAAACAGACTCACCAACATCGTGCCCACTCTCATCGCGCTCAATATTCAACTGATAAACTCTAGGCCTCCTTATCTGATCAGTTGGTTCCTGAGCGGGACCCGGAGTGGTCTGAGTCTCAATCCGAGCAGTCTTGTTGTTCCCATTCTGATATGGCGGCGGAACCCTCTGGTTTTGGCAGTTCACTGCCAGATGCCCCTTTTTCCCACAGTTATAACACCTTATTTGCAGCACGACAAACATTCACGGTATGGCCTGGTTTGTGACAGTAATTGCAAGTAGGACCTGGGCGCCGCTCGCCCGCTGTTTTCTTTTCTCCGTCATGGTATCTTTTAGCATGAGGGTTTCGAGGAGCGGGTGCCTTCTCCACAGCACTTTGTGGCGTAAACTGCTCATTCTGCACCGCTGCCTCAAATGCTTGAATGTATGATTTGCACTCCCGGTTCATAACATCTTTCCTCAGATTATCGTTTAAGCCTTTTATGAACCGATGTGTGCGGGCTCTCTCGTCAGGAATCATCGAGCTAGCGAATTTAGCAAGTTTGGAAAATTCGACGGATATATCCCCTTGCTTAAGTTCGGTAAACTCATCTTCCTTCTTCTGCCTGACAGCTGGCGGAAGATAGTGTGCAAGGAATGCTTCCTTGAACATTCCCCAAGTGATCCTGCCATCCTGATGCTTGGTGGCTAGGTCTGCTTTCTTGACTTCCCACCAGTCGTGTGCACGTAACCGCAGCTGCATATCTGCGCACGCCACCCTCTTGTTCGCAGGTATTGAGGCAAAGCTAAACAAGCTTTCCATCTTTGCGATCCAGTCCATCACCTTATCCGGCGTGGTCCTGCCCTCAAACTCCGGAGGGTTCAACTTCAGGAACTCAGCGCCTTTAAAGGTAGACTTCCCGGCCGCACGATGAGGCTCGTTAGCTTCTGCTACTACTGCTCCATGAGGCATGGTTGGGGCAGTCACTGGTGTTGCAGCGGTTCTCGATGTACCACTTTGTGCTACAAGTGATGTCACCATCTGAGCCAGGGACTCAATCTGCTGCTGCTGTGCCAAGGCTCTAGCATCTGCTCGTTGCTGCTGAGCCTCAACTCGTTCTTGTTGAGCAGCGTAACGATCATTCTGATTCTGAAACATTGCAATCAGCCTATCGATTTGATCATCGCTCACGCTCGTTGCGCGGGATGTCTCAGGGTTACCAGCACCTGTTTTTGTCATCTTTGCTGCAAAAGAGAGTAGCTTTCGTTAGTCTCATAACGTATTATGGACTCATTGCATGGGACGTTGGGTTTTCATACTCTTAGGGACCTTTCATACTCTCGATTTACTTCTTATAGATTTGAAATCTATTTTCGAAATTCGAGACTTTTGAAATCGCTTGAAAACTTATATCATTTTCGAAAACGATATTTGAAGAGGCCAAGGACGTAAAGCCATGCTCTGATACCACCTGTCGCGCCCCAGTCCCGTAGGGGCCGAATCGTCCTCGCTTGGTCCCTACGGAACCGCTCGTCCTCGCTTGGGCGCGATGCCGTGCAAGCCTAAGTTGCGCTTGCACCAGGCAACGTACCTGCACAAGACACAAGAGAGACGAATATATATATATAGGCACAGAATAAATGCAGAGAACCGAAGTTGAACACATTTGATAGCACACAAAATACTTTCTTTTATTGAATACTTGAAGATAAGGATTACAAGTACTTGCTTGGCTGAGTTACAAAATATGCCTTAGAAGACTTACAACTCTTTTCATATTCCCAAAATCTAGCCACAACGCCCATTACATTATGTCCTTGTAGTAGGACCAAAATAGCAAAACATCTAGTAGAAGAAGAAGTAGCCCACTGGAGAGGTAAGCAGCGTAGGAAGCAGCACGAACACAGTCCTAAGGAAGGGTGCGCACACACTGATTCAGATTCAGAAGGCTTGCCAAACTCTCGCTTCCAGCACCTGAATATATGCCCACAAACGTGGGTCAGTACTACCACATGTACTGGTGAACGACCGAGGCCGAACTCACCTAAGAAATCCACACTAAGTAAGCATATGAAGCTAGCATTATTAGGTGATCTTTCTGGTTGTCTAGTTTCTTTTTAACAATTCATGCAAGGAACATAGACGATTTATAGCATATGCATATGATAATTCTTACCCACAACCGAGCGGTTATCCCTGCAGCAGACACACAAGTTAGCCACAATTTGCATATGAATAACTTATGAATCGAAAATAGGCATCAATTTGTTAGGTATGCAAGAAGGTAAACCTAGCATGCGCCCTAACTATATGATGGTCCCCTCCACGGGATTAGTAGTTGGGACGTACAAGCCCATCTCACTAATGGACGAGTCTCGGTCTACCCAAGGACGTACAAGCCTCAGGTATCTAGATCTCTTTCCGGCCGAACGATCCCCAGTGCCCCAGGGACCGCTCGAGAGATAATCCTTGTGCACAAGTTGTCCTGACCAAATGCATGAATGCAAGCTCTATCAGAAAAATATGCTATCATGCAACCGATGAACAATGCACAACAAGTCTATCTCTTTTTCTCATTTTCCAGATCAAGTCCAGATGTTCCCAGCCATAATACTCAGCACACAGCATACAAGGGACAATAAGCATTCCGTAAGCAACTAGTAAGGTAACAGTTCTATACTTGAAGCATGCAATACTTTTCTTTCTCTTTAGTTTATCTTTTTAGTGAGGCAACATATTTCCAGTGAACTAGAGATTCTTTATTAGGCATGCAGATTAAATGATTCATCGAAGGGCCTAAGCCACTCACCGAATGAATCGAACGAGAGGATGGGGAATCCTTAAGCGACGTTCACTCGTTGGTTATGCGTCCTGAAAATGCAACAATACTTGGTTAGCATACTTCAATCTCTTGTCCTTACGATTCGAAAAGAACGTGCAAGCGAGAAAGCGAAATCATGAAAACCAAGTCATTGAAAGCAACTCAAAACCCAAAGCAACACAAAACCAATAAGCAAAGCAACCAACAAAACTCTTGGACTTATTTCAATAGAAGCCGCTCGATTAATTCGATGGGTTCATTGTACTCCGTCCGTGTTGATCTGGCGGTAAGGTTTCCCCGAGACTCGATTCTCAACCGAGTCGAAGCAGCGAAGTGTTTCTTAAGTAACCGTTTGGAACGGGGCGTTACACTAGTAGTGCCTGATCCTCCTCAGTATAGGCACCATTAGCTCCCTCCTCGCTTTCTGCTATCAGCAGGTTCGTCCGATAACCTCCTCGACCACCTCGTCGACCCCCACTACCACGTCCACATCCTCCAAACTATCCACGTTCGCCACCTGATTCTCCTTCCTTGGGTGGTTTGGTGCAAGCATACCTAAGATGGCCCACCTTTCCGCAGTTGTAACACTGCCAGGGGTTCCCTTAGGTCCAGTGCCGCCTGAATTGGCAACCGTCAGTGCTGTCTTCACTTCAAGAGGACCATTTGTCCCTGCCTGTAGCTTGATACGAGTCTGCTCCTGGATCATGACCGAGATAGCCTCCTCAAGTGTAGGAATCTTCGGTTGGGCTTGAAGTAGTGCTATCCTCTGAGCAAACACTGCAGCCAGCCCCTTAAGAAACTTAATCGTCCTCTCCTGCAGACATACATGTCTTTCCTTACACTTCGGGTCCTCGCAGCTCGTCCAATCTGAGAAGTGATCATAATCCATCCACAAACGCTCCAACTCCGTGGCATACTCCTGTACCGTCTTCTCTTCCTGTACGGTGTCGTCGATCTCACCTTTGATCTGGAAAACCCTCAAGTTATTCCCCACACCATCGTAGTTTCTCAACTTCTCCCACACGTCTTTCACCATCTCAAGGCCATCCACTGTGGCGGCGATCGACTGGACTAAAGAATTGAGGAGCCAAATGTATACCACTATATGAGTGGACTTTCACTCGTCGCCTCCTGCCGAGCCTTCATTCGGCTCTGTCTTCTCTCATGACAAGAAACCCTCTAGGTTCTTCCCTGTGAGGGTTCCCCTCATCCGCCGTGACCAACTCAGGTAGGTGGTGTCACGCCCCAATCTCCCGCAAGCTCGATCGTCTCCGCTGAACGTGAATCACCACGTTGCAGCGCTGGGACGATCGAGCTTGCGGGAGATTGGGGCTTGACATATTGGTATCAGAGCGTCCGGTTCATTCCCTCGGACTTTGTCCTTTAGTTCATCACAAACTCTAAATAGCTTCCGCGTGTCGTTTAGCTCTTGGCTCTACTCGGTGCCGCATTGGATGTTTCATGCAATAAGTCTATATATTGCGTGTTGTGGGTGCATTTTGTCCTTCGTTGCGTTTTCGTTGGTTTTCGGTAGATCGCTTAGCATTGTGTGGCGTTGTTGCATTTGTGCAGCAAGTTGAGGGGAGTCGTTGCGTTGGTTTGGCTTGTCGTTCAGGAGATTCTGGTTGCATCAGTGGAGCAGTTGGTTGGCAGACGAGATTGGGACATGACATATTGGTATCAAAGCCAACCAACTCTTATCTATATGAAGTCATTGGCCAAGCCATAAATGACTGATCAACTGCAGTTCTACCCGATATATGTCACGTCCCAATCTCCCGCAAGCTCGATCGTCCCCACTGAACGTGAATCACCACGTTGCAGCGTTGGGACGATCGAGCTTGCGGGAGATTGGGACGTGACATATTGGTATCAGAGCGCCCGGTTTATTCCCTCGGACTGTCTTTTAGTTCATCACAAACTCTAAATAGCTTCCGCGTGTCGTTTAGCTCTTGGCTCTACTCGGTACCGCATTGGATGTTTCATGCAATAAGTCTATATATTGCTGATTGTGGGTGCATGTTGTCCTTCATTGCGTTGCTTTCGTTGGTTTTCGGTAGATCGCTTAGCATCGTTGGGCGTTGTTGCATTCGTGTAACAAGTTGTGTGTCGTTGTTGTATTTGTGCAACAAGTTGAGGGGTGTCATTGCGTTGGTTTGGCTTGTCGTTCAGGAGATTCTGGTTGCATCAGTGGAGCAGTTGGTTGGCAGACGAAATTGGGGCGTGACAGGTGGCCGGTCCATCAAGCTTCAGATCGATGGATGGAAGTTCCAACTTCGTCAATGTTCATGTCGTGCTCTCACCAGCCGACAGTTTCATCAGCTTCATCAACGTTGCGACCTCCGCAGAGTCCAACTTCTTGATGATCTCCTCCATTGATCCTCCTCTTCTCCGATCATCTCACACCCGTCCCACGATTCATGTTCGCCCTCTTCGTCCTCTCCTAGACCCGATCATGTCTCTCCCCCATCAGATTTAGGTCTTCGATGTCAACGTCTGGAACGACCCGCGGGAGACGCCAGGAACCGTGGCAGAAGGCTCCGCAGGAGTTGCGGCTTCGAGGTGGTGGTGGCGGGAGAGCGTCTACGGTGGTGCCTGGCGAGCGGCGAGACAGCTGTGGTGGCGGGCGGGCGGCAGGGTGGCGGTGGTGGCGGCGCGACAGCGGTGGTGGCGGGCGGTGTGACAGCGGTGGCGGTGGTGGCGGCTAGGGTTTGGGAGGTGGTGGTTAGAGTTTGGATTTTGATACCATGTAGACTATTTTAGAGTAATTGTTATATTTTTATTGATAATCTCTTGGCTATTTATAGCCTTACAATCCTTCATCTTACATTAATACCCCATTAAAAATCCCTGTAGAATATTCTAATATCCCAACAAATATACCAAGAATATTCTAATATACCAACAAATATACCAACAAATATACCAAGAATATTCTAATATACCAACGGAAATCCTCTAGTCAATTCATCAATTGAACTAAACATGTTGTAATTGATCTCTAAAAGCATACCATCTGAAGCACCGTTACCCTTGAGGTGGCACCAGTACAAATCTCTTGCACTCAATACTATTGAGTAACCTACCAGAAGGGT
The DNA here is from genome assembly GCA_036927795.1 of Iris macrosiphon. Classification (NCBI taxonomy): domain Eukaryota; kingdom Viridiplantae; phylum Streptophyta; class Magnoliopsida; order Asparagales; family Iridaceae; genus Iris; species Iris macrosiphon. Next base: position 99,297,505 of record JAYESA010000001.1, on the reverse strand, counting down.
TACAAAGTTTGGTCTTTGCAAGGCTAAGGCTGACTACTTCCCTTTATCCTCGGTGACTTTTTGTGTCACCATCCTATGTTTTCCTAGTCCACAGACATACCAGAAGCATTGAGGACTATCGATTTCCTTTCCCTTGATAGTCTCTATTGGGTCTAAGCTTGTCGGTATTGTGACTAAGCTTCATTTTCGTATGTCGAAGTTGCGATTGAGTACAAATTAATTTGGGTAGTTTCGATGCTCTCCTAATACCTTTTAACCTTTTCAGTTCTCAATGGCCTAACCAAATTTACATCAATAATTTTGAAAGCATACTAGTTCTTCATCACTATTTAACAAAGATACTAATGCATGATTTGAGAATGCTTGGGTGTATTAATCCCTTTTTGTGAAAACCAAGTTGCCATTCGTTATACTTTTACTATCCTGCTTATGAAGACGGTGACTACTGCTGGCCTTACCTTGAACAACCTTGTTTCCTTTCTCAGAAACCTCCTCTTGGTTCGCTGTTTGTGCTTCCCCTCATCTTAAGGTATTCTATTATAGATGAAACCAGTTCCCCAAGCTCGATGGTGACTTCGTAGTTAATTGGGTTTCAGGCACCAACTCCTGTGGGTGTGTGACTCTTGATCGCCGGTTTTCAAACCTCTATCATCTTCAGAAATGATTACTTGTCGAGACTAGAGAGGAATTATTTTCTTGGGCCTCAATAGGACTAACTCTAAATACTAGCTTGCTTCCTGTCAACAGATCTGAGCCTGTTCAAATTAGACCCTTGAGCTGGTTATTGGGTTTCTCTTTATTACTTTGGCCAAGCAAAGTTTTCCTTTCTTCGCCCAGGTAGCACTTTACAGATAGCTGCCATATCCTTTTCATCAATATCAGAGGAAGGCAGTGGTTCTTTCTCAGTCCTCTCCAACTAACATGTCTTCTCCTTACTGAGGGGCCACAATTTCCAAATTAGTCTCTCCTTCAAACTCCCCAAGTCTTCCCGAATGAACAAATCTGAATCCGGTGACACTTGCAGGTACTCTTCATCAAGCCGTCAAGAACTTATTCGAAAGATCAATTTTCTAGATGAATTCTTGACACTTAATTTTTATTTTTGTTGTTATCTCCATTGGTGGTTGTCAATTTATTTCTTAATGCTAAGTCACATTTTATAGAATTTTTTCGCTGCAAGGCACCATTAGTTAGATTTAGAAACTCCTAATAAACCACTCCTTTTGCTACTAAACTCTATTGGAAAGAGTAGAGGCTACTGGAGTGGAACCATCAAAATATTTCATTGTCATTAATGTTTGTCACTTCAAAATTTAGATAAAAAATTGCTTCAAATTCTTGTTGAGATTGCTTGGGTATTGTTGTATAATTTAAAAATATAACCCTCATCCCTCACCAAACATGAGTTTTGGTGTAGTGACTGGGAATTTAACATGTATGTAATATAAGTCCCTCTTCGTCGTTAAGTCTCTGTTGTTTATTTGAAGCACTTGTATTCTTGAACTAGTCAGCTTTTTTATGTTAATACTAAACTTGTATAGAGTTAAGTCTCTGTTGTTTATTTGAAGCATTTGGATTCTTGAACTAGTCAGCTTTTTTATGTTAATACTAAACTTGTATAGAAATAGGAAACTGATAGGAAATTTACCATGGAAAGGTGTGACTACTTCCCTCTAATGGTTGCCCTTTGTGGTTACTATTAAGGGTGCCCTTGCTATGTGAAATATCATATGGCTGGGAATGCTATATTCCTGGGAACCAAATCCCCCGGAATTAATTTAATAGGAAAGTTCTATGCGTTTTTTTAGACTTTGTGTTTCGAAAAAGTTGTAAATTTGCATTTGGGTCTCCATAATCGATCTAATTAGTATTTGGATCTTGTACCAACAGTTGAGTCGTCATTCATGTACACAGATGATGAAAAAGTTGCTCTAGTACACAGAAGAAATAAAATTATAGTAGGTATGAGCATCTACCATGAGATAAATACAAGGATTTTTACAACAACACAACCTAGTCAGTTGAGTCGACCGTTGGTCCAAGATCCAAATACTATTTATATCGATTATGGAAACCCAAATGCATATTTCACAACTTATTCGAGATCCAAAATCTAAAACCCTCACTTAGTCGAGTCCTAGGAATATGTAATTCATATAAGAAAAATATAAGTATTAATCGGTTTGATTTAATAGAAACAACATTCAACATTTGCAAGAGCTGTTATTTTGATTACTGGTTAATAATTGGAGACATGGAATTTAACAATAGGATGTTCAAAGTTCGATCCACATAGTTGGCTGAATATTTTCTTTAAGTCAGCATACCCAACAAATCTGGGTTCGAATGCTAGAATAATAACCTGACCTGATGCGATCTGGAGTCTGGACCCAACCCGAGCCAATGTGAATTGGACCCAAACAGGACCCGATTATGGCTGGACTCAACCCGATGTGATCTGCACCCGACCCAATGCGAATTGGGCCCGACCCAAACCCGACTGGATCCGAACCGACCCGAGGGGTTCTGAACCCTAACCAACCCGACCCAAGCACCCGACCCGACCCGACCCAACTGGCTTAGGACCCGAATATTACTAACCCAACTTGAGCTTGACCCAACTAACTCGAGTACGACCATGCATTATTTATTCCCATGGGAAATAAATATAGCCACCTTCTTTTTTTTTGTTGGGGGGGGGGGGGGGGGGATGGGTTAGGTTTTCATGATTTGTTGGAAAAATTCTTTTCTTTGACATCCAAAATTCCCGGAAATATTCTTTACAACCTAAACGAAACATGGTTATTAGTTTCCCACCCTAAAATTCCCAGGGAATACAAAAAATCCGTTTCCCAAAGACACCCTACATGTCAACGTCTTCTAGGAATCTTTTTCAACCAAAAGTCTCTGCTTTATGGACCGAGTCAACTAGAATTGAAGGTTTATAATTTAATACTAACCTCCTTTACTAGAAAACTAGAAAATACTGGGAGGATAGGGATAGCATTTGTTATATATGGTCATCAACATTATCTTTGTTGAAAGATTATTGGCTTCATATCGTATACTACCAATTTTCTTATTAAATGCTTATTAGTTATGAAATTAGTGCTTATCATAAGGTATTATTTCTGAAAGGTACAAATAGTAGGTTAAGGTGAAAATTGCATTGCTCGTCTTAACTAAATTTTTATTTACACGCCCTTCATAAATGCAGGTTCTCCTTTTTCCTTGGAGCATGATTTTGAGCAAATATCATTTCCAATAATGGAAGAGGAGGAAGTGAATAAGGAGGAAGTGTGTAACCCTTCAGATAATGAAGAGGCTTCTGCTGTTGTGGAGGAGGAAGCGCCAGTGGAAGAGGTCATCAACGATGTTCCAAGTGGTAACCAGGAAGTGGTGGCTAATCTAGTTGCTGTTACTTCTGTCCAGGAAGAGGCACCAAAGAAGTCTTATGCTTCCATTGTAAGTTTCTGGTTAGAAAAAAGAGCATTTTTTATGTACTAGAAGACTCACAAATAGAATCTGTTTTGTGATTTTATGGTACACTTCATGATGTTGATTTGCATTTTAATACTCATGTATGTTTGATTCCCTTTAAAATTACTCATAAAAACATCTCCCTTTAGAATTTAAAATTATAAGGGACCTGTCCTGTCTGCATTTAGTACCCAAAGGTTTTTCTTCAGTCAATAAGATCAAGCTTCAGGGGAGTTTCCCTCTCGTGCAGTCTCTTTACCATATAAATTTAGTTCATTACACTTCTAGAATATTGGCTGGTCAAACTTTCTTTTGTATTTCTTTAAGTAAAGCATTTGTCATCATTGAAAAATTGTTTTGGATTTTGAAATCTCTCTGACTTGCTTGTGCACATTTATATGTTCTTGCAAGCATTTGTGAATGGTTGGGTCCTACAGTACCGAATTAACTTGAACAACTGTTGCAGTCCAATATGAATGCCAAGTTTGCAAAATTCTGATTTTTAGTCTCTAAATTTGTAGAAACCAATCTCAAAATACTCCAGAACATTATAGTTACAGCTCAGATAATTCTGTTGATCTCAAGGCTTTAACAAATATAGGTGAAAGTTATGAAAGAGAATCCTGCTCCTTTATCAGTTCCTAAGCCTGTGGCTAGGCCAGCCCCTCCCCGTCTGGAACGACAATCTGTCCCTTCTCTTGGATTGGCTCCTGCACCTGAGATTCCTGCTGCTGTCAGTTCCATTTTTTCTGAAAGTAGCATCCAAGAGGAAGAAGGTTGTAATACTTCTATATTTTAGATATATCTTCATTTCCAATGCCTTAAATGTAATCCTAAATATTAATGTGTCTGGTTGTCATTGGTGTTCAATTGTTTCAGCTGATGGTTACTCAGTATACGTAAAAGGCTTGCCACTGAATGCTACTGCTGCTCAACTGGAAGAGGAATTTAAGAAATTTGGTACTATTAAGCCTGGTGGAATACAAGTTAGGAGCCATAAGGTTCTTTTTTAATTAACCTTCCACATTTTATTTCCTTCATCACATAAGTCGTTTCTATTTTGGTGCTCTACCCATATTTTCTTCATTTGATGTAAGAGCTATAATTTTTAAATGAATGCAGTTGCAAGGGTTTTGTTTTGGTTTTGTGGAATTCGCGGTGCCTAGTGCAGTCCAAAGTGCAATAGCGGTAATGTTGGAAATACTCTATGCAATTTGATTCTATACTACAAGCATGCTAGATACTAGGAACTGAGAGGTTGGATAAAATGGATTGAGCCTACGAAGTAGGTTGTTATCCTGGAGTTTCATTCAAGCATTTGCCTTTGTCAATAAAAAGATTTTGTTTGCTAAAGATTCTATCTATATTGTCTAAAACTCTCTTAAAGCATGACAGGAAATGGGAACCACTAGATGCCCCCAAGTAGAAACATTTATTAGCATCACAAGTAAGCATAAAGGTTATAATCAGTGTTGATACATATTGGACACAGCATATACTCTCCAAAATGTAGTAGGACATGTCAATATCTATGCTTCTTGTACCCCATGCCCCTATCGTGTTGAATCTTATTCATACCAATGTTAAGTGGGTGGGTGGGTGGTGGTGGTAGTGGTTTGTGGGAGGGGGGGGGGGGGGGGAGGGGGGGGGGTGGGGGGTTGTTGAATAGATCAGGAGACGGTAGCTAATTTTACAGAGTTATGCAATATAGAATATAACCTATCAGTAAACAGTAAATTTCAAGAGACGAGGTAGATAATTTATCCAGGATTAATAATAATGCCAAAAGAAGGGAAAATAATATCATGCAATTAAAAGTTACCGATGAAACTGGTGCCAATCATAAAGACTAATAAAATCAAAAACAAAAATTGGGAAAAGATAGAAGCAATAGATAAATAAAATCAACTTTAAGTGACATTAATTGCAAATTCAAACTACCTTTCTATGGACTGGTGAGCTAGGATGTGAAATGTGTAATGAAAGGATCTTCATATTATTTTATGCTGTGTATGCATGTGTCCATATTTGTGTTGTAAAGTTTCTCCAAGCTCCTAACCACCCAATATTTGATGGTTCTTTTATGGTGTTTAGGTACGGATGTTGAGGATTGGTGCAATCTTGTGTAGTAAAACGTCAGAGAAAGAGAGAAGAGAGCCTATATGGAGAATAATAAGAAATAGGGGGACTACACGAAAATAAGTTAGTAAAGGACGTGTATGAAAATCTGATAGTTCATTTACTTGCATTTAGACAAAGTACAACCACAATATATAATTTTCACCGTAATATCTTAATGATGGATGAATACCATGAGTTTATAGATAACTTCGACAAATAATAATGGTCACAGTCTAACTATAAGGAATCTTATCAACATAATGTAGCATGTGGATCGTTGCATGACTGAGTCATTTGCACTTCATGTAGTTGCAAACATCTAACATATTGTCTAGGGATCTTGCATCTACGTGACTTTTGGTCATCTGGTATCATTCTAGTCTAGGTTTCCCTTTTGTCTTGTCCTGTGTCAGTGGTGTTCAGAGAAAGAGAGAAGAGAGCCTATATAGAGAGACTGTTTCTGTGACTCGATCATGCATCCTCCATGATGCAAGCAACAAGTCTTACCATCATGCCAAACGACACCATCTCTGCCTTGGGCTTAGGTATCATCCACAAATAAAAAACTGTCATTAGCTCGAGTTTAACATATCTGATATCAAATTTGGATATTATCGTGCCAGATTTGAAGAACAAATTGTTTTTTTTTATCAATTAGGTCTACTGTTTATAAAACCCTGTGGGCAATAAATGATTTTTTGACATAATCCATACAGTGGTGCACGCTGGACATGATCAGCATAGGCTTATGTTTCTCAAAAACTGAAGTAAATTGTAGGCCTTGGGTGTTTTGAGGAGGGAAGAGTGTCCACCATCTAGTTTGGAATCGTATCGTCTTTTCCAAGATGTTTGATCTGATTATATTCTGAATCAGAACTAAGGTTTGCTTAATTGGTATCGGAATCTGTTTGGGATCATTCTCATGAGTATCGGTATTGGTGGTGTCAGTAGTTTCAGAGGTTTTCGATTGGAGTTCCGGAGTTATTTGTTTCAAAAATTCTAAATTAATAACATTATTATTTAAAAATTAGAAAATATTCAATATATTAGAGCATAATTCTGTGTATTATTTGTTATTTCTTGTTACCTTTAAATGAAATAATATTAAGAATGTTGGATGGGTGAATCTAAAAATATAAACCTTCGATAAATGGTATGGTTACAGTGTTCTGATAAGGAAATATCATCCACATGTTGTAGCATGTCTTCAGCATGCCGAATCATTGTGTCGACACTTTTTTCTCCATATTTCTCTATTTCCCTTGTAGTTTTTTATTTGCTGAATTGTCAAGAGGAAAGAGAGTCCCTGTTGGTATTCTTGGTTAGCGGTCTGTATCGTATCTGGACAGGCCAAACACGATATGATACGGCCGCTACATATCCGTATCGGTTGTTACTGCGAACCTTGATCAAATGAGGGATCCCAAGATCTTTATAATGTTGGGGACTGAAATTTGATACACAATAGAATGCAGAAGCATGTTTATTTGACTAAACCAAAATAGGAATATAGTTACTAATGATTGCATACTCCACGTTAAAAATGTTGTTTGCTTCCTACACAACATCATAGATGGGTTCAGATGCATATAAGCATATGAACATACACACTGGTACTTATTTTATGCATTCAGATTTCTTTATCTAAATATCTGTTTATGTGTACCGCATCATAAGCTAAGGAGCTAGGAATTGCAGAAGCAATAACAACAATAATACTATTTGTTTTAGCCCAAGTCTTAAGGTTGGCTATTTGAACCGCTCTTCTATTATTATTCTGGTAACCGACTCATTAACCAATTTCAATTCTTATTCCATCTCTAATTCTTATTCTAATTGATTCATCAAATTGACCAACCTATCACTCCTAGTTGCATGATGACCTGCACTGCCGTATAGTGGTTGGACTGAAAGTCTGGTAACCAAGAGGATAACTGTCATAGTTGTAGCATGGTACGAGGTGGGAAACAATCTCCATAGCATATGTGCAAACAATCCTCAAATGTTGCTGGCTTGTCCATGGACTTCGACAATTGTTGCTGTTAATCTTTCTCAACATTCAGCTATACATGTTTCTTAGTTGAACGGCAATGATCTTTAGTAATTGCCTCACGTTTTCATGGTTGCTGGGTCTTGGGTCATTTTCTGTTTGTTTCTTGTTTGATATTTATACTAATACAATTTGATAATCTGTATTATAGACATAGATGTGCAGCATGCTTTATGTGATTGTGGGAAACATAAGAATGATTATGAACAGATCATTATATTTGCTGGAATTATTAAATGGATTCCTTTGTTGCTTGGTCGTATTTATCAAAGCTTGATATTGTAAGTTTTCTTTTCTTTTGCAGGCTTCACCTGTAACTATAGGTGGTCGTCAAGCTTTCGTTGAAGAAAAGCGCACCACTGGCTCTCGAGGCAAGTGCATAGAAAAAACCTCATTCGAGACCTTCACTTTGACGGTTCTCAAGTTTTCCCATATTTCACTGCTCCTTGCTACCGTTACTTTAGATCCGACTCTTTTTGGCTCTGGTCGACCACACATATATCATATCTTAAGTGTGTAAAGTGCAAAAATTTCATCGAAAGATTTACACTTTTAGCAAACATACTTTTAAGCCCTTGCATTTTGGGTTGTTTGGTCAAATCACCCCCTCCATCCACTAGTAGTTATAATTTGAACGTTATAGTCAAATTTTGACTGAAAAACGATTGAAATACCCAAAATACTCATGCACGTGACCATTAAAGATTGCAACGGTCTTACCATCCTTCTGTATATAAGTTTAAAATACTCCATATTTTATAATTCTTTCCGGGTTTTTTCTTCTCATGTTTCACTCCATTCCCTACTTTGTTTCACATTTGTATATTACTAGTTTGTTTTATTTCCTGTATAAATAACCCAAATAAGTCTTGTTGACGGTAAATTGATTGTCCTTTGACGTCGACATTCAGTTTCGGTACAATTAAAAATTAGAGGGTGTTTTTTTTCAAACTATTACTCTTTTTGCAAAAAGTGTGAATCTTGCGAGGTTTTTTTTTCCACTTTACGCCACATCTTAACATCACCATCCAACATTATTGAAGTAACTAGGCCGCACATGATTGTGTATTGATGGTCGTACATGCACGTTTTTAGAGAAAAAGTAAGTCACTCTCTAGGAAGAATGAACACTCCAAAATTGGGCACAAATAGCTGAATAATAGTTGACACCACTGAAATTGTCCGTGTCTCCATGTCCATCGGATGTCTATATTCATGTCCATTCAACTAGGGCACTGTCGGATGCCAATTGAACAAATTCAGGAATTAGGTAATACCAAAAAATCCAATACTCCGATCCGATACCGCCGATACTGTCTACACTTAATTCATAACTTAACTAATTCATCCAACTTCAGATAAGAAATTTAATTCAATGTTCTTATGCCTCATGAAATAGTTCTGATTCCTCAATTCCAGCCTCCCCAGGAATCAGGAATTAGCCAAAAGCAGAAAAATAAGGAATTAGGACGGCTTGATGGGATTGAGAAAAACTGTAATTTCTGGGCTGTGAAAATATTGTTTGGCAGGAATTAATACGAATTAGACCCCCTATTTCATCACCATAATTTCAGTATCCACAAACAATCATTGGGGTATACTTATCAGCTGCAGATTTGATCAGATACATGCATAATGTTATTCTCTTGTAACGGATTTTTTATATATTTGCTATATACAGTCAATAGCAGGGGAAGATTTGCACCTGGGAGAGGAGATGGGTACCGGGGCGATGGAATGAGAGGTCGTGGCAACTATGGAGGTGGGAGGGGATATGGAAGAGGGGATTACACTGGCAGGGCTGAGTTTGGAAACCGAGGTGGTGGTAGGGGGGGTTCTTCAAACCGAGGTGATGTTGCGTATCAGAGGTTTGAGCAAGCTAACTCCAGTGGTGGCCGTGGAAGCCGCTCTGGGTCCTTGATGGGCAATACGTCCTCACCTCGGCTGCCTGCGCCTGCTTAGAAGGTTGAGTAGAGAAGCTATGATGTACTTGTCAGTTTCTTTTTCTTCCAGAAGCAATCATTCATCAGATGCCTGATATTTGTATATGCGTTAGTTACCATCTCCTTTCATTTCAAGGCTGGAGTCATGGAAGCTGTTATAAGGTGGTAGATATTTTCGTCTCCCACGGTCTAATTGACTTGAAGAGTCGTGTCCGGCTCTGCTTAGTCTTTTGTAGAGTTATGAAGACTGTTCACTTCATAGCTCCACGATGATAGCTAAGATAGGTAGGTGATTCTTCTTCTCATTTTTGGAACTTCAGTTAACTTTGTTTTTGTTTTACCATGAACCCGTCGAAGTTTGTGGTATGTGGAATTTGCGATATGCTGCAGTTTATGGTGAGTTTATCATAATAGTTTCATGTCTAAAGTGGGAATATCATAATCAAGCTTTCCAATAGAGTTTCCAAGAGATTGAATCGTGTCCGAGTCTTCTTAGATGCATCACTTTCTATTTTAACAAATCCCCTGCATAAATTCATTGCATGTGGAGGAAGAATATAGTTGCACATCAGTAGGGGATCTATGTATCAAAGTACACTATAATTCCTAGGACCTACAACCATTGTTGATTGAAATTAATTACGGGAAAAGATACAGTTAACATTAGCATCCTGTGTCCACATGGAAGATTACTATTACCTTTGGGAGCGTTTATGCAGTTTCAACTATCGAAACAGTTAAGTCTGAATAAATCGAACTATTAAAAATCTGAAACCGAATCGAAATTAGTCATAATCGAAACTGTACTGAGCTGATAATTGATTTGGTCTGCTCGGTTGAATTATTGTATTGTTTAATGAACCGAATCTAAAGTTGGAATTATAGTTAAATTAAAATAAAAAATTTATACATACGTTCATTATATTTCAAAGTTGAGCTCAAAGTTGGACTAGTTGTTAAATTACCAAATGTGGACTTCAAAACACATAGATATAAATATTTAAAAAATATACATAAAATCATACATATTTTTAATTATATATATATATATATATATATATATATATATATATATATATATATATATATATATATATATATATATATATATATTCAAAGAAGGCAAATTTTATAGATAAATACGAAGAACACAACTATGATCTAGCCCAGATTACAAAATAGATCATATGTGGTCTAGTATATCTATGTCAGCTTGTATATTTCTATGTACAACAAAAAATACTGAGGGAAAGACCCTCAAAGATGCGCCAATTTCGTTCCCTCCATACATGCCAAACCACCGCCTCAAAACTAATTCGTAAATAGCGGTATCCACTCGCTCCGCTACCTTTCTGAGCTTTAATTTTATCCATAACAGAGGAAAAGTCTCTGTTTTGCGCGGTAGTGAGCCCAAACCTATTTCTCTGGGCCCTCTATATGACCGAAACAAAGTCACAAGCAAAAAATAGATGATCCCTAGACTCATCCTCATTACCGCATAATGTAAACCCCCTGACCCAAATCTAGGATTAGGATTCATTTATGGTTATTTTGAATTAGTTAATGGAGTTATTAATTTGCCTTTTTTAATTTAATTCACTTGGTGTACCTTGTCGTTGTTTCGATACTTGGAGCGCTACTCTAGTTTTTGCTTTCTAATAAATTTCACACACTTGACCTAGATGTGGCAGTCTTCCATTTTGACCTTTATGTCACTCATAAATATCCTCTCTTGTGCTTCATTTTAGTCACACAATATTCGTTACAAAATATCTAATTTTAAATCCAAATAAATCCAAACTTTGCATCTTTGTCCGTTCCAATCAAAATTGGAGACACAATCTCGACCATTTTTTTGCAACCAAATTTATGACAATAATCTATTCCGAGTCTACTACGTCCATGACACTTGTGTCCAACCCAATTCAAATCCTATGTACTTCCAATTAATTAAATAACACCATTGACACTAATTTTAACTAATTTGGTGCAATGACTCAAACTAACCCAAAACTAGACCCAAAACTAACCCAAACTTTCACTCACACCCTCATGGTTCATACAAAACACCACACATAAATTTTCTCCACTGCAATACACCAAACATGGCTTTTTCCCACATCCAATCCAATTTTCTTCTTTGTGCAAGTCCTAAACTATTGTGGACCTTTGTGCAAATAACTAACCATGTGTCCATCTCCTATTTGTTGGAACAAAATGAAGAACACCCCATTTGAAGTGCCTTGACCATCATGAGCATCCCCTCCCTCTTTTGCATGGTACTATGCTCATTTTAAATCCTCACCCTCCATGTAAACCCCAACACATCTCCACCACCCATTTCCTTCATGACAAACTACACTACATTGGGAACCTAGCCGGCCCTAATCCCCAAGCACCCTCTCTCACCCCTCATTAAATACTCTCTCTCTCTCTCTCTTTCTCCCTCTCTCTCTCTCTCTCTCTCTCTCTCTCTCCTTCATTTATTAACTCATCCTCTCCCTCCCTCAATATACTCTCCCTCTCTCCCTCAACATACTCTCCCTCTCTCCCTCAACATACTCTCTCTCTCTTCTCTTCTACACATTCGGCCACCAACCCCATCACCACCGTGAACCACCACCTTCACCACCACCATCGACGTGACCATACTCTCTCTCTCTCTCTTCCCATTCTTAACTTGGAACACCCATGAACACATAAGCACATACCTTTGTAACCCATGGTGAAACACCCTTTAAATATGTTTTAGAACTCATATTTAGGACTTGTTATTCTCAGATTTTAAGTGGTAAATGATAGGTTCATATGCCATAAGATTTGAATGTGTGTTGTGAATGAGAGTGAACTAGTTTTGTCTAATGTTGTGTGAGTTAGAAAAATTCAGCATGTAGTAGGAAAAAGAGTTGAGTATTTACATGTATTAAAACATGTTTTAATACAATAATAATGAAGGATATAATACCTAGAGGAGTTGTGATGATGTTTAGGTTCTAATATATCTAATACCATGATTATAACCTATTTAATAACTTTTTTTAACCTCTCTACTAACTCCATTTTATATACATTTGAGAATATAATTATTAGTTAGAATGTTGTTTAAGTGTTATATTATTGTATGATTTAGGTTGGTTAAGTATTATACTAGTGGGTGTGAATGTTGCTTAGGTTATACACTAGATTGATATATGAATAGTGCAATGCTAGAGAATAATTTAGACCATGTTAGGAACAATATTTGTATAGTATTTATTGGGCATATGTATAGAATGAGAGTTTGAAATGTTACCATACTAGCGTAACAAGTTAGAATATATATAAATTGTTATGGTTATGTGCACTTGTTGTTGTGTTGCAAGTTTAGAGAAAATAGGGTTAATGATGATGATTTATACCTTAGAGAGTGTCTTGATGATAAATGAGACACCCTAACCTAGTAATTAGTGCACATTATTAGTGCACATGACACTGAGTTACAAACACTTACTAGTAGATAGTTAGCGACTTTGACTTGTACAAATGTTAGAAGACAATTTTTATATACTAGTACAAGAAGAACCTACAGGGATAACACCTAGTACCCATGTGTTTGAGATACAACTTAGCAACCTTACAAACCCTAATATGACCATGGTTATGATATATGGAGAATTACACATTTAGAGGAGTGTTAGATGTTGTGTGACTAGTAGACTAAGTGTACACAAACTTCCTTGGTCTTTGACTAGTCAACATTAGCCAACATACTTAGTTAGAACGCTTGTTTTGTCTAGACTCTACGTGACTCATGACGTTGTGTATGTTGAACGTTTGTGCATGCTTAGCGTAGCGTAATATAGTGATTGATATTTATTGTTATATATTCATAGGCACCCAAGACGGTTCAACCTTGGCTGCGGGTTCTGGATCCTTACTTTTTCACACCGGAGTTCCAGGCAAGTATACCTTGCCTTGTTGTACTATTTAAATTCAGTTATTATACTTCGCATATTTATTGTTTTAATATTATATAATTGTGCGTGTCTGAGAATGACTCGGGTGCAGTCGACGAAGGCGTTGACGTTAGGACCTGTGTTTGACCTAGTGTCTAGTGGACGCACCTAAAGTTGAGGAGTTATCATTATGACTCCCTGGGCCTTGTCACGTATCATTGCACATCACAGAGTGAGTTCATGTAGGGATGCGAGCTTCATACTTGACTGGCCATCAGTGTGAGCAGCACGTGTGACAGTATTTAGCATAGTTGTATATTTTTTTAGTGACTTGCATTATAGTACGAGATGTCCACGTCGTATTCGCGATTTGTACATTGACATTGGGCGGAAAAGACAATTAATAGATTTTTGGGACAGACATTTGGCTACCATAGTTTCAGAGTAAACTACGGGATCGTAAGCCTCAGTGTTACCCGGTTATGGACTATGTGTTATCCGGTTATGGGCTATGTGCTACCCGGTTATGTACGTATATGCTTTTCGATACATCCGACAGAGGTTACTAGCTGTGCGCTATCATGATCGGTGATGTAGTCAGCATATACTTCTGGCATCCAGTTTACAGCTAATGCCAGATACATAGCCTCTGGCTTGACTCTACGCTTTATACCTTTTACCTACCCATACGTACCAAGGTTGTCTTCAAGTGCATTTCACTTAGCTGGTTAGTTCACTCTCGAGTTTACACAATATTTACTTTATGGCATATACTTTTTGTATCTTGTTACGTCCCTCTGAGGACCTGGTTCCTTTCCAGATCTGGACGAGCACTTGTACCCGACCATCTACGGAGCAGGAGTGGAGACCAAATTCGTGGCTGATAACTTTGAGGCATTTCCAAAGGAGTTCCTGTGATTTGGCGTACACTGCTGCTTTGGGCTAGAGTATCTTTATCTAGCTAGTTAATGCTGTAGTCTAGTTATCTTACTATTTTTCGTACTTTTATTCCATCGCTGTATTTCAGTGGGTTTGTCCCCATCAGACTATTCCAGATATATTATGGATATTCAGACTCTTTGTATTTCATTTACCAGCACTTGCTTCAGTCATTATTATATTGTTTCTGTGGATGAGATTAGTTGTTTATTATTTATTGTTAGAATATTAGACTTGATAGTATTTTAGGACAGCGTAGTACGCTTCGTCGGGTCCATTAAATTGGAAAATCCTTCGGAGTCGTATTAGCTGGCCTTTTCCACGTGGCCTGGTCCCGTGTATTTTGGGACTGGGGCATGACATGGTTTTAGTGGTGGCCCATGCAGGTCTCTGTTTATCGCTTGTGGTATGTTATCACGCCCAGCGAGCCTCCAATAGGATAAATTTTTTTAAATCTCATCCACCTTGACTACCGTCTTTGAACCTCCTTCGTATTTATTTATTTGAATATTTGCATCGTGTTTGTTTGTTTTCGTACTCTTTTAATGTAGTTCTTTCTCTTGCAGAGAGATGAACTTACATAGCGGACGCGAGGCATACAGTGCCATTTTGCCATCCGATACCGCGCAAAGGGGGGATACATCCCGGGGACCACCCGGAGAGTAGCCACCACCACAGGTTCCAGTGGTACCTCAGACCCTATTAATACACTGGCACCAGACTTTGCAGGCTGTTCCAACACAGCAGTATGAGGGCCAGACTTCGCAGACTGATCCGACGCAGCAGCATGAGCGCCAGACTTCGAGGGCTGTGCCAACGTAGCAGCCCGAGGGACCTACGTCCCAGCAGGCACCGACATTGCAACCGGAGGTTTCGTTGCCACCACCTCTACCCTTTCCACCTTAGATGCCATACGGAGCCTTCCTACCTCAGATGATGCAGCCGGAGGGACATCCACATATATTCCAGTTCTTTCAGGCCATGATGCAGGCGTAGTGACATCAGACCGAGACTATGAGACAGAGCTTGATGGCAGTTTTGGAGAGGCCAGCTGCACCAGCACCAATACCTGCTCCTGCTCAGCCAGTAGGCACGATTCGTTGGTATCGTCTGATGGACCCGGGTACCTTTACGGGCAGTAAGACCGCAGAGGAGATCTCCGATTGGGTCGCCAACACGGAGTTGTTACTGGAGGCTTCTCAGCTACCCCCAGATCTATGGATGACTGCGGTGAGAGCCCAATTGAAAGGAAATGCCCATCACTGGTGGGACTCTATGGAGCGTAGAGTCGGCAAGAAACAGACATGAAAGTATTTTTTGGAATACTTCAATGCAAAGTACTTTTCAGCTACGGTCAGGAATGCGCTCTACTCTCAGTTCCTACATGTGGAGCAAGGGAACATGACTGTAGACGCGTATGATGTGGAGTTCAGTCGTCTTAGCATATTTGGTACCATCCTGATACCAAATGATTTAGAGAAGGCCAAGAGGTTCCACAATGGACTGAATTGCGAGCTCCAAAGATTTACTAGCTCGCAGGTGAGAACTCTTACGAGGAGGTCTTGACAGAGGCTAGAATCCAAGAGGCTATTGGCAAGGGATCGATGAGTCAGAGACGTCCCAGTGTAGCCGCACCAGATAAGGCACAACCAGGAGCAGGAGGACCGATCCGTCATACAGGAGTGCAGACGCAACAGAGGGTTGCGCCGTATCAACAGAAAGAGCTTCCGACATGTCACTTTTGCAGAAAGAATGGACATGTTCAGAAAGATTGCAGGAGAATGTTAGGACAGTGTTTGAGGTACGGATCGAGCCAACATCAGGCTAAGAAGTATTCCCAGTATGTCAATAGAGCCCAACAGATAGTCCAAAGGCCAGTTCTGCCGGTCCTAGGTATGTCCGTAGCATTGATTGATAATTTATAGCTTATTATGTGGTTATTTTAATTTTGAGGACAAAATTCTTATAAGTTGGGTAGGTTGTAAAATCCTGACCCATAGGATTCATTTAGGGTTATTTTGAATTAGTTAATAGAGTTACTAATTTGCATCTTTTAATTTAATTCACTTGGTGTACCTTGGTGTTGTTTTGATACTTGGAGCGCTACTCTAACTTTTGCTTTCTAACAAATTTCACACACTTGACCTAGATGTGCCAGTTCCATTTTGGCCTTTGTGTCACTCATAAATACCCTCTCTTGTGTTTCATTTTAGTCGCATAATATTCGTTACAAAATATCTAATTTTAAATCTAAATAAATCCAAACTTTGTATCTTTGTCTGTTCCAATCGAAATTGGAGACACAACCTCGACCCTTTTCTTGCAACCAAATTTATGACAATAATCTATTGCGAGTCTACTACGTCCATGACACTTGTGTCCCACCCAATTTAAATCCTATGCACTTCTAATTAATTAAAGAACACCATTGACACTAATTTTAACTAATTTGGTGCAATGACTCAACCTAACCCAAAACTAGACCCAACACCAACCCAAACCCCCACTCACACCCTCATGGTTCATACAAAATATCACACACAATTTTTCTCTACTACAATAAACCAAACATGGCTTTTTCCCACATCCAATCCAATTTTCTTCTTTGTGCAAGACCTAAACTATTGGGGACCTTTGTGCAAATAACTAAACAAGTGTCCACCTCCTATTGGTTGGAACAAAATAAAGAACACCACATTTGAAGTGCCGTGACCGGTCATGTGCATTCCCTCTCTCTTTTGTATGGTACTGTGCTCATTTTAAATCCTCACACTCTATTCAAACCCCAACACATCTCCACCACCCATTTCCTTCATGACAAACTACACTATATTGGGAACCTAGCCGGCCCTAATCCCCAAGCACCCTCTCTCGCCCCTCATTAAATACTTTCTCTCTTTCTCTCTCCTTCATTTATTAACTCATCATCTCCCTCCCTCAACATACTCTCCCTCTTTCCCTCTCTCCCTCAACATACTCTCTCTCTCTCTCTCTCTCTCTCTTCCCTCCTACACATTCGTCCACCACCCCCATCACCACCGTGAACCACCACCTTCACCACCACCATCGACGTCACCATCCTCTCCACCGCCTCCCCCGTCGGACCACCTTCCTCCCGGCGGCACAACAGTCCGCCGGCGGACGACCGACCCCCCCCCCCCCCCCCGGCCGAGCACCTCCATCCATCCATTCAAGTGACTTGGTACTCTCTTCTTCCCCTTCTTCTTCATTTTGTTCTTCTTTCTCTCTCTCTCTCTCTCTCTCTCTCTCTCTATATATATATATATATATATATATATATATATATATATATATATATATATAAACATGAGTTTTATTCTTCTTCTTTTTTCTCTCCATGTCCTTCATCCTCTTCCCATTCTTAACTTGGAACACCCATGGACACATGAGCATATACCTTTGTAACCCATGGTGAAACACCCTTTAAATATGTTTTAGAACTCATATTTAGGACTTGTTATTCTCAGATTTTAAGTGTTAAATGATAGGTTCATATGCCATGAGATTTGAATGTGTGTTGTGAATGAGAGTGAACTAGTTTTGTCTAATGTTGTGTGAGTTAGAAAAATTCAGCATGTAGCAGGAAAGAGAGTTGAGTATTTACATGGATTAAAATATGTTTTAATAAAATATTAATGAAGGATAATAACTAGAGGAGTTGTGATGATGTTTAGGTTCTAATATATATAATACCATGATTATAACCTATTTAATAACCTTTTTAACCTCTCTACTAACTCTATTTTATGTACATTTCAGAATATAATTATTAGTTAGAATGTTGTTTAAGTGTTATATTATTGTATGATTTAGGTTGGTTAAGTATTATACTAGTGGGTGTGAATGTTGCTTAGGTTATACACTTGTTTGATATATGAATAGTGCAATGCTAGAGAATGATTTAGACCATGTTAGGAACAACATTTGTGTAGTATTTATTAGGCATATGTATAGAATGAGAGTTTGAAATGTTGCCATACTAGCGTAACAAGTTAGAATAGATATAAATTTTTATGATTATGTGCACTTGTTGTTGTGTTAGAAGTTTAGAGAAAATATGGTTAATGATGATGATTTATACCTTAGAGAGTGTCTTGATGATAAATTAGACACCCTAACCTAGTAATTAGTGCACATGAGACTTTGAGTTACAAACACTTACTAGTATATAGTTAGCGACTTTGACTTGTACAAATGTTAGAAGACCATTTTTATATACTAGTACAAGAAGAACCTAGAAGGAAAACACCTAGCACCCATGTGTTTGAGATGCAACATAGCAACCTCACAAACCCTAATATGACCATGGTTATGATATATGGAAAATTACACATTTAGAGGAGTGGTAGATGTTGTGTGACTAATAGACTAAGTGTACACATACTTCCTTGGTCTTTGACTAGTCAACATTAGCCAACCTAATTAGTTAGAACGCTTGTTTGGTCTAGACTCTACGTGACTCATGACGTTGCGTATGTTGAACTCTTGTGCATGCTTAGCGTAGAGTAATGTAGTGATTGATATTTATTGTTATATATTCATAGGCACCCGTCGAAAATGACTCGGGTACAGTCGACGAAGGCGTTGACGTTAGGACCTGTGTTTGACCTAGTGTCTAATGAACGCACCTAAAGATGAGGAGTTATCATTATGACTCTTTGGGCCTTATCACGTAACATTGTATGTCACAAAGTGAGTTCATGTTGGGACGCGAGCTTCATACTTGACTGGCCATCGGTGTGAGCAGCACGTGTGACGATATTTAGCATAGTTGTATATTTCTTTAGTGACTTGCATTATAGTACGAGATGTCCATGTCCTTTTCGCGAATTGTACATTGACATTGGGCGGAAAAGACAATTAGTAGGTTTTTGGGACAGACATTTGGCTACCGTAGTTTCAGAGTAAACTACGGGGTCGTGAGCCTCAGTGTTACCCGGTTATGGGCTATGTGTTACCCGGTTATGGGCTATGTGCTACCCGGTTATGGGTGTATATGCTTGTCGACACATCCGGTAGAGGTTACTAGCTGTGTGCTATCATGATCGGTGATGTAGTCAGCATATATTTCTGGCATCCAGTTTACAACTAATGCCAGATACATAGCCTCTGGCTTGATACTACGCTTATACCTTTTACCTACCCATACGTACCAAGGTTGTCTTCAAGTGTATTTTACTTAGCTGGTTAGTTCACCCTCGAGTTTACACTGTATTTACTTTATGGCATATACTTTTTGTATCTTGTTACGTCCCTTTGAGGACCTAGTTCCTTTCCAGATCCGGACGAGCACTTGATCCTGACCATCTATGGAGAAGGAGTGGAGACCGGATTCGTGGCTGAGAACTTTGAGATATTTCCAGAGGAGTTCCCGTAATTTGGGGTACACTGCTGCTTTGGGCTAGAGTATCTTTATCTAGCTAGTTGATGCTCTAGTCTAGTTATCTTACTATTTTCCGTACTTTTATTCCATCGCTGTATTTCAATGGGTTTGTCCCCATCAGACTATTCCAGATGTATTATGGATATTCATACTCTTTGTATTTCATTTACCAGCACTTGCTTCAGTCATTATTGTATTATTTCTGTGGATGAGATTAGTTGTTTACCTATTTCTTGTTAGAATATTAGACTTGATAGTATTTTAGGAAAATGTAGTACGCTTCGTCGGGTCTATTAAATTAGAAAATTCTTCGGAGTCGTATTAGCTGGCCATTTCTATGTGGCTTGGTCCCGTGTATTTTGGGACTGGGGTGTGACACATAAGCAGCACTTTGTATCCTCGCAAGGGATCCCGAGCATGGCAAGCATGTCCCTCTTTTTCAAGAAGTATGTTCCTGATCGTTTTCTAGAGGCACAAAAAAATCTTTATCGCTGCCCCTTTCGTCTACATCACCTCCGCCCAATCAACCTCATCATGATATGTCCTAGTTTGGTTCACTGTCGTCCGAAACTTGAAGGTACCTCTCTCCATATTCTCCCAGACCTAGTAGTCCTCCATCCCCTGCCTATCAATCTCTACCTCACGAATATCATCTGCATGGGCAGCCTTAATAATACAACACTACAACTTCCACTCTCCTTCCTGGGTAAGGCTACTTACCGTGTTAGTAGAACCCATTAGCTCATAAACATGTCAGCCCTCCCTCTTGATCAAGCTGGGGTGGTTGATCTACGGCCAAATACTGGTATAAGCCCTAGAGTATATCACCCTAGTGAGCTTGTCCTTAGCCCCGCGCATCGTAGCCAATAGAGATTTAACCGTGACCGAGTAGTAGTTGTTGTTGCTATTGGTCGACCAGAAATCCTCTTTCGGAAAATATCTTTCCTTAACCCAGTCAGTCCTGAGAGACTTCCTGTTAATGAATCTCTAGAAAAGTTTGAGGAAGATCATTTCTCTAAGGAGGGACAGAGATCTCAGGCCAACTCCTCCCTCCTTTTTTGCCGACACAATTCCTCCCAACTTATAGCATGCATGCCCCATCTCCCCAAGAAGTCCGAACACATACTTTCAATCTTCTTGATCGTACCATTTGAAAGAATAATGGCCTACAGCCAGTACATAGTAACCTCCAAAATGACACCTCTAATGAGTGCAATCCTACCCCAGAGGACAAAATATGTGCCTGTCATCCCTCTAGTCTCGATTGTGTATAGTTGATAAGACCCTCACAGTCCGCATCAGAGGCATATTTTATTGAGAGGGGAAGAACCAAGTATTTAACAGAAAGCATCCATTCTGATATGCCCATTTGTCTAGCCAAGCTCCTTGTTCCGACATGTGTGGTTCATGAATATCTGCCTCTTGTTTCTATTAAGCTGCAGTCCCGACCAACTCTCAAAAGAAACAAGGATGCCCTTGAGAGTGTCAAGAGATCTGTTCGAAGGCTCCACGAAGACCAGCATGTCATCTACATAAATAATTTGGGAGACCACATGGTCCGTTTTTCGAAATAGGGGGGTAATCAGCCCCTCCACAACCTCATTATCCAGAAGACAGGTGAGAAACTCCATTACGATTGCAAAAAGGTACGGAGATAGGGCGTCCTATTGTCTTAGGCCTCTATTGCTGCCAAAATACCCCTCCGGCTTACCCCTAACCATAATGGAGAAAAATGGCGAGCATATGCATTCTCTTACCCTATACACCCATAATTTGTCAAAATCTATACAGAGCATGATATGACAAAGGAAGTCCCGATTGACCATGTCGTAAGCTTTTATGAGATCCAACTTCAGACACATTTTGTTACCCCCTGTTTGTTAAAATCTCTCACAAGCTCGTGAGCCAATAGGCAGTTTTTCGAGATATATCATCATTTGATAAAAGTTGTCTGATTACGAGAGATAAGCTCCTGTATGACATTCCTCATCCGGTCATACATAAGGTGGATCATAATCTTGTATAAGAAGTTACATCACACAATTGGGCTGAAATCACCCAGCGAGGTTGCCCCTTCCAACCTTACAAGAGTTGAAGAATTCCCTCATCGCTGCTAGAAAATCCTCCTTATCATATCCTAGTATTTCTTGAAGAAAGCACCCCAAAACCATCTGGCCCTGGCAATTTGTTAGGATCTACCTTCTTAACAAAGAGTTCAATCTCCTACAATGACTGTGGGCCTACAACACAAAGTTATCCTACATAGAAACTAGTTTCTTGAAAACAAAGTGCGAAAAACTAACCGAATAGGAGTTCTGGTGGTAGAGGTTCTGGAAAAAATGAACCGCCTCGTCCCGGATACCATCAGCCCCAGTAATAAGCAACCCATTAGGGTCGAGCAGCCCATGAATGACATTGCGATTCTTCCTGGCTTTAACCGTAGAATGGAAGAATTTAGAGCACATATCTCCATCTCTGAGCCAATTGCATTTAGTTCGTTATTTGACTTGGACCTCGTCCAAGAAGCTTTTACTATGTAGCCGATCTTCGAGGGAAACCTCTTCTTCCGTGAGGACAGGGTCGAGCAGATCGATCTGCACCCTTTGTTGAATGTCAGCCAGCTTAGCCTACAGCTCCCGAAGAGGATTAACAAGTCTCCCTTGTTCCAGCCATTCAAGAGACCTTTAATAGACTTTAACTTATGGACAAGCCTAAATTGAGCGGTCCCATTCACCCCTACCCTAACCTTGCTTGGCCACCTCCTCATACCCCTCTATATGGATTTAGGCATTGCAGAATCTGGAAGGCCTCCCTATGGTAATCGACAACTCTGCCAGTCTAATGATAATAAGGGAGTGGTCACTAGTACCTGGGGTAGGCATTTTGCCCAACATAAGTGGAAGGTATCCATCCACCTCCCGTTTGACACATAGTGTGGTCCTACTAGATGACAATCCATTTGTGAATCATCTGGTTGTTCCAAGTCCAGATATGACCGGTCTTAGCCATACGCCTAAGCCCAAAGGGTAAGATGCATTGTTGAAACTCCAAGAGGATCGCTTGTTGAACCGATCGACCACCCTTATTCTCGTTAGCATATAGAGTAACATTGAAGTCTCCCACAACAACATAGGCCATCTGTTCCCAGCAAACATACTAGTAATAGTGATCTCTCCACAACTCTAGCCACTTGATACGATCATTATGACCGTACACTGCTCCCACCATAATATGAAGACCCCCTTCATTGGTGAACTTAATAGTAAGGATTAGTTAGAGCACTGAATCACATTACCTTGCCAAACCCTGATGTCCCATATCACCCAAATACGAGCCATATTATCATAGTCGAGGTTGTGGACGAAAGCCCAGTTTGACGGGGTCCACCTAGAAATTATAGTACCCAATCCGATTTTAGACTCCAAAATATTGATAATAGAATACCTGGACTTCTTCGCATACTCCATAATATCCCTCTATCTACCTATCGAATTCGCCATTCTCACGTTCTATGTAAAAATAGTCATAAAGTACGGTGGTTGATTCCCCTCTTAACACGCAAACTCTCTCTAAGGGTGAGGGAAAGTCCATCATGTCGAGGGTTAAAAACTTTACTACCTCCCACTTTGGATTAGACTTTAGCCTGCCAGATGGGATTCGGGTAGGCCAATGGTTCCTGACTAGTTTGTGGTCTGTCGTGTTGCCCCTCCTCTTTGCCTGAGTTAAAGAGGATCAGTCTGTAGGGTGAACGATACAAAGCGCTCCTCAACTTGCTAGCCTCCTCCGAACTCTACCAGGATCTCTTTCTTGGCTAACAACATTAGCTCTAAAGATAACCAAACTAGAATTGTCTTCCTCCAGTTGCTTCTTCTGTCTGAACACTACCACCGTATGTTCTGCCTCATCGCATCCTCACACTCTCCCTTCTTCCTCGTTCTCAGCTCCTCTCATCTTCCCCAGAGAGATGATTGGGGGCCTCTTGTAAGACTGGCTCATCCATGTCCCTATTTTTTGGTTCTACAACTAAGTCAGCCTCCTCTTCCAAAGAGCTAGGGAGAATCGTGTTAGCTCATGTAGCAACTTTGGGTGTTGGCACATCTTGATTAGGACGAGAGACTTGATTAATGACCTTTGAAGGAAATCCAACGTCTGGGAACTAAGAGATGGTATGCCCAAAGCTACGACATGGATGACATCATGGCGAAACCCATTCATACTCCACTTTTTGAAAGATAATATCGACTGTCGGAAGCTCTATCTCTAGTTTATCAGGGAGCGTGTCTTCCACATTAATCTCAACAAAAATCTTAGCAAAAGACAATCGTTCCCTCCTAACCATGCATTTATCTGTGTATAAATAGATTCCTACTCCGCTCACCAGCTTCATGATAGTCGGGCCGCTCCATAGTTTAGGTAATAGCCATGGAAATCTAATCCAAATAGGAATGGTAGCCAGTCGATCCTTTTTGAAGTTAGTGGATGGGTCCCAAAATCTCGAGACTACTAATCTTTCGTCAAAGGTCCAAGGGACATTTTGAATGACCCTCTCGAGGTCTTCCGTTATCCAAAACTTGATGAAGTAGAATCCATTCTCCCTAGAGTAAATATCCATACTTTCTTTTGGCTTCCATATCTGCAAGACGAATCCCTTGAGTTGACCAAAATATGGTCGAGCACCCATAACATAAAGAACAATCGTGTTCTTCTAGAATCCATTTTGGATATGTCATCCTTGAAGATTAAAATAACCTTCCTTCCTTGTTTATATTTGGGTGCCACAAAGTGCATCTCGATGTACTCCCTAGCTAGGTCCGGCCTATGTCGATCTGCCCAAGTGGTAGGGCAACACCCTGAAGGGGATAGGGACCCTTACGGCATTCTGTCGAACACTTGGGGGGTATGTCGTGCCATAGGAGCTAAAGGTTTGGAGAAGGGGCCACGAGCATATCAAATGGAGGAGGCCAAAATCGGCTGGCGATGGGAGCCACCCTTCCCCGACTGGGCTGACCCACAGAAGGGGGAACTCTCCTAGCCGCAGTCATCTAAGCTAATAGAGTCATACATTTCCAAAGATGATGCTCCACCGTCATCCAACCATCTTTGGAAAGATCTGGGGTCTGCACAAGGCGAGGGATTAAAGGAGGAGACGATGGAGGCCTCCGGACCGACAGCGACAACCAGCTACCACAAAGGGTTGTGGGCCCTGAGCCATGGGCGGGGGAGAGAATATCGGATGGGAAAGAGGAAGAAGGAAAGGAGAGGGGCGCGCACAGGGAGGGGGCAAGGGGAGTGCAGCAAAAGAGGG
This sequence comes from Iris macrosiphon, assembly GCA_036927795.1. Classification (NCBI taxonomy): domain Eukaryota; kingdom Viridiplantae; phylum Streptophyta; class Magnoliopsida; order Asparagales; family Iridaceae; genus Iris; species Iris macrosiphon. The sequence goes on along the minus strand of JAYESA010000001.1, from coordinate 99,272,328 downwards.
GGGACAGGGAGCCAGGGCTGGGGGCGAGGGTGTGGGGAAAGAGATCTGCTACGCAATTTTTTCCATCATTAATATATATATATATATATATATATATATATATATATATATATATATATATATATATCATAAAAGTTTTATTTGATTACATTAACAATATTATTCAGTTTTGGACCGAGAACTGAACTGGATAAGATTAGTTGGTTCGGTTTGAAAAACTTTGGTTCAATTTTAGGAATACTAAAATTCCTTATTCGATTTTGGTTTTGAATTTCGGTTCAAAACCAAAAATCGAAGAACACTTACACAATTATGTAAAAATAAAAATAATATCATGTACCTTTTGAGTTGGACCTTTGAATAAGCTCTCAATTACATTTTCCATTATTTGCCTACTTTATAGTTTGCTTTCGTTGAGAGCATATCAAATGTGTACAAGAATAAACCATATACTAACAATATTAGTAAAAATGTTGGATTGGTGATTATGTGACCCAAAACTGTTAGCTGAAAATCCTGAAATAAGATAATGAGTTTTGATACTATTAGCTCTAGAACTTATTTCTTGTCTTGAATGCTGATTTTGACAATTGCTTGCTTAAATTTTACCATCCAAAATGGGTGCATATATGTCCGGAGGAAATCAGTTGCCCGCGAACTAACTTTTGTAGGTTGCAGCGGGTTGTTGGTCCTCGAAAGGCCAAAATTAAAAATCATCAACCCGAATGTTAGTATTTTATTATAGTTGCATATATATTAAAGTTTCAAACCTTTTAGAAAAATTTGAAACTTTGGGCCATAAGTTTCTCCAATTCGTAGGGTGACTACGGATCTCTCATTGTCCTACATAGACCTGAAGCTCTAAAGATATTTTAATTGATAGATTAAAATGCTGCTACACACACCATCCTTAAAAATATGATAATTTTCTCTAACATCAATACTAGATAGTGTAGGAACCCTAGAGGGGGGTGAATAGGGTCAAGCTAATAAATCAAGCACAAATGATTAATAATAGATAATTTAAAAATTAAGTGTGCAAGAAGTAAAGCAATAAAAATACTGACACCCGATGTATTATGGTATCCTCCTGGAGGCACTCCAGTCCCGAAAACTTTTGTCCGGCTTGAATCCACTATTAGCAAAAATAGTTACACCACAAGCTTTGATCCGAAGGCCCGTTGACTTCTTACACAAGAGCTTTGATCCGAAGGCTCTCTAACTTCACACAAGCTTTAATCCGAAGGCTTGTACACTTCAACTTCTTACAAGATGGTTTTGATTTTCTTACAACAAATATAAAGATCTAACTTTTACAACTCAAGAACACTCTAACATAATTTGTGAATAGGCAAATGAAAGCTTTGGTGGAGTGGTTGTGGATGGCCTTTGGTAGATAGAAAAATTTTAGGCTCAAAGGGATCCACCTTGAAAGAAGGGGGTTTCAAGGATTTATATAGGCCAACACAAAGAAAGAGCAAAAATATAACTTTCAGCCTGCGAACGGTATACCGTCGATATACTACAGTATACCGTTGGTATACTGGTCTGCAGTAGCAACGGTTATAAATATGACCGTTGGGATCATTTAATGCACAAAATCCGACCGTTGGATTGCCAACTGTGATGAACCGGTATATTATCGGTATAGAACAATATACCGTCAGTATGTCGGTCCAAACGACAGAGAGCAACATTTATATAAAATTGGTATACCGTCAGTATACTCCAGTATACCGTCGGTCTGTCGATTTTCAGGCCAAAAATGATCCTGGGTTATTTTCTATCCTAGCTTTCGATTTTTCCATCCATTAGTTGTTTTTACAATAATTCCCAAGACTTATTACAGACTATGGCAGGAGCAGGCTTCTTCAGAGTCTGGAAAAGATGATGGCATAGCTTGGCTTCTTTCCTTGATAGATGATGGCTTTTTTCCTTGATGGCAGTTGTCCTGAGATACCCAGATTATGAAATATGAATACCTTTCGGGGGCTTGGCCCCCGAACCCCTACGGGGGGAGGGGGGACGCTGCCCCCTCGACCCCCATCCGTTGTCCGGGCAGTGGAACCCCCGAGTACGTGCCTCCGGAGATATCGTAGGCGATTCAGAAAAATCTTATGGGATGACGTCGTCATTGGCCTATCATGATTTCTTTACTGCATATGTCCATGTTTGATCTTGCTTATTGCTTTTCTGTAAATACAAGTTAGGCAAACAAAGCAATATACATAGTAAAAAGTATGATAACATTTAATGCATATTTGGACTAAGCTAAGTTTAAGTATTCAAAGTAGTGATAACATGAATATTAGTGATATCATAATAATAAATAGAATAGATTAACCATATTCAAAAATATAGTTTGATTATTGGGCTAACAGATAGAACATAGTATACACGATATTTGGTCTTGCTCAAATTAATTAAAGGATCACGCAGAGCACATTTTACCCATCAAATACATAATGTCTCATAATCTCATAATTTTAGAAGAATTTTATTAAGTTTTAAGAATATAAGGACAAATGAGTATCATATAAAAATTCGGTGCGATTAAAATAAGGAATATTTTTGTGTAACCTCTAGTATAGAGAACCAAAAGTTTGTCTAGAAAATCAGAAGTTCATCTAATACACCACTCGCAATGGGGATGTCAAGTCACATACTACCTTGAGGCAGAAGCTCAATCCAAAGGGACCATTGTGTGCCAGAAGCAGAATGATCCCATAACTTTTAAACTGTGCCATGATCGACCGAAACACCCCTAGATAATAATAATGAGAATAATCATAATAAATTCTAGTGATCATCTGTTAGCAAATTGCAGCATACCTAATGGTCAACCCTGTGTCATTGATTTCAAGGATTAGTTTATTTCTAAACCATCGATCCTGAAGATTGCATCTGAATAATTAGTATTAATTTTATTTATTTAGAATTACATTATTATATATTGTTTATGAATTATGTTGGTATTATTTGCAACTATAGGCATCTATGATTTGGGAATTTATATGTTCATCTCTTTAAATTATTAAATATTTTAGATATAAGATATCTTTAACGTAGAATTTGTGTATGTTACTTTGATATGGTAGAATTTTCGCCAATAGGGGGAGCTAGTGGGAAGATAAATGCTTTGTTCTAGAAAAACGTCATGAATTATCGTTCTAGAAGAATGTCGTAAATTATTATTCCTAAAGAACGTCGCTAATTATCATAGCATACTTCCACTTTATCTAATCTTAACTAAATTAGGAGAAATTATCTATTGTATTTTATTGCAAATGAATTATTAGATGCATACTCGATGCCTTTGATAATGCTATATAAATAGCTAACCAACAATGAATATATCTTCTAGAATATAAGTAAAAAAGAACCAAATAAAGACAGCAAATGAATAAGTTCTACATTAAGAACGCGTAAGACCTAAATATTCTAAAGATTTTGCTCTCCAGAAGAAGAGACCGAATAATATAACACACACAAAATGATGTTGAAGAAGCAGCTCCTAAGAAGCATATCATGTAGAGAAAAAGTTCACGACGGTTCGAAAGATGTCATGAACCAAATGAAGGACCGTGTATGGCAACTCTAGGGAGGGTGAATATAGTGCAGTGGAATAATCTACCCAATTAAAAATTAAGTAGAGTGAAGGCAGTAAATAACTAGCAGTATATATGCAATATAATAAAGTAAGAGAAAGAGAGAGCAAACGTAAATACCGCGATGTATACTAGTTTTTCTTTGAGAGGACTAGTCCATTCCCGAGAACTCAAGCTCAGAGTTTTATCCACTATAATCACCAATAGTGAATCACAAGCTTTGATCTAAAGGCTTGCCGACTTCTTTACACCACGAGGTTTGATCCGAAGTCTCGCAACTTCACACACGTGCGTTTGATACGAAGGGCACGCAGACTTCACACAAAAGAAGAGAGAAAACTGATGGAGCCAAGCTCTTTACAACTCTTGTAGACTTCTAGACCGAGATCGCACTTGTCACATAGAAGGCTAGGGAGTTGATCTTGGAGATAAGAAAGTTTAGGTTCTGAGGTTTTACTCACTATAAGATAGAAAGATTGATAATAGTTGAGTGAATAGGAATGTGGAAATTCAATCCTATTTATAGGGTAATGGCAAACAGAATTCGGCTAGATTCGGATGGGGTTTAATTCAAATTTCCAACCGTTGGGCCAAGAAATCAGCAGCTTATTGAAATGGTTGATTTTACACCAAAAGGTTAACCGAGTTTGGTCCGAGTTCGACATGAGTTTGACCCGAGTTTGGTCTCTTAGTATGGTAGACTTTTTTAATAATGTTGCCTGATTTGGTGGATAGGTTCTTTGGTTTATTTGAGTGGACTAGGTATCTGGATATAGGTACTTGGATTTGCCAGTGCGAATCAGCTTACATCACTCCTAGACTCAAATAAATAAAAGATTACATATGAAAACCAAGAGCACTGATGACGCCAAACTTCTGAAACATCTGCTGACTTGAAGTTATTTTTTTCCTTGACGGCAGTTGTCCAAAGATTACCAGATCTAGCAATCTGAATACCTTTCAGGGGCTTCGCCCCCGAACCCCCGGGTGCGAGGCTCCAGATAAGTCTTAGGTGGTTGGACTAAATCTTCTTGTATAACGCCGTCTTTGGCTCATCGTCATATGACATATGTCCATTGCTGATCTTGCTTATTGCTTTCTACAAGTATATGTTAGACGAACAAAAAAATATACAAAAGCAAATATTATATATCTGGACAATGCTGAGTTTAAGTAGAAGATACTATAGTGATTGATTGATTACCACAATGCTAAACTTAATCGATTAGCCATATTTAAAAACTCAATATGAACATTGGGCCAACACCAAAGATCCAGTTTCTCAAAGTATATCGCTCCGGTCGAGGATATGCCTCAGATCCCTGAAGAGACTAAGAAAAAGGTACCAATACCCCAAAAAAATATGTTTTATACATATTCAAGAAAATTTGGAATCAAGAAGAACTTGTCATAGATGACATTATCAAATAAGAATAAAAAAAGGTGAAGAAAATAAAATATAACACTAAAGCACGAATAATCCTTGAAGGTAGAAAAGGATAATGAAAAGATGCGATACCTCTAGCACAATGTGGAGTATTATGTCTTATGGTAACAAACCCCAAACGAATAAACCCGGTAGGTTTAAATGGGTATTTGTATGAAATCCAAATGCATAGATTCATTTAATGGATTCTTAAAATGACCACGAATAGAATATAAAGAAATATATTCTCCAGCCATGATAACCTAGACAAAAAGATATACATGAAATCCTTGAAAGATTTAAAAGTACCATGCTATCCTCGAAGGATTTGCAAAATAAGCTATATATGAACTAAAAACACCCGAAAGAATATGATAGGCTCATTGAGTATCTGTCTAGGAAAAGATATAATAATGATCCTAAAATGTCTAGTCATATTTATGAAAAAAATTCCTGAACGGATTCATCAAAGCGGACTTCTATGTACATGACAATACTTCCTGAAGAGAAGATCTCCTGAAGAGATAATCTTCTGAAAGAATAAAAAATATGACAATATCTCCTAAAGCGATTGGAAGTATCTCATGAAGAGATTAAAAATATCTCCCGAAAAGATAATCTCCAGAAGGGATCCCATGTAATTGTAGAAATTACAAAAAATATGTTTACTTTATTGCAAATTAACAAAGAATATAGAGAATCCTAACACTAGAATTCTAAGTACAAAAAGAAATTTCAGGAAAAGTGTGTCGATGGAGATCAAGTCGTGGATGACTTCTTTACTTCGTTGACGATTCTAAGACAAAGATTGGAAGTTTTGCTAACTCTCAACTCACTGGCAAAAAGGACAGCAAGTATGCTTAAAATTACTCAACTTTTGATTGGTTTTGGGAAGAACATGTCCCAGCTATTTATACCTATTCTCACTATAACGGTTGTATGTGATTGAATCTGAAAAGTTACTATTTTCTGCCTCTGGCGCATAAGATTTTGCATGTCGCATAACATTCTGCAATAACTGTAGTGCATAAAACGGATCTAAATGTATGCAAATAACCCGGTCGACTTGACACGTGACTTGTGTTACAATGATTCAAAATCCATATTCAATATGTTTGCTGTTATTTGTAACGTATGCTCCATTAATGCATTTAATGTGCATAGCTACTTCGTCTCTGTAACTGTCACTGCCAGCCGTACAATGACGAGAAAGAACTGTTTGTCGCATGAGAGTATGCCGCATATACACGTGGCACTGCACAACTGTATATAGACAACTGTAATAATATCGCTGACGTAACCACTGACGTTTTCTACGTCTGCACATTTTATGAAGAGGGTACTGCCTTTAACGCGGTGTCAGATCGACTTATGTAGCTGGGACATATGCGTCTAGGTCCTTGCCGCATAGCAAAGTTTTCTTTCTTTGTCCAATGCTTCCAAGGTTCACTATTTTTGTCGCTTAGACTTTCGTGTGTACCAAAAGAATCACTGTCTTTGTCTTATATTAATTAGCGTATGGTGCATGAATTTCTTCATAAATTCCCATAGTTTACTGTCTTTGTCCTTCATGGTGTAAAGCGGTTAGTGCATAGTCCCGACTTTACTTATCAGACAGCTGAATGAGTAAATCATGTGCATGGATGTGGATTTTTTTATACTTCTACAAGACCCCTTTCAAAGTTTTCGAAGCTTGAACAAGTTCAAAATGCTTTTGAACACGTTCTAGGTAAAGGGTCCTCAAAATTCACCAGTAGAGTCAGATCTACTAAAGAAAATGATCATGTTCATATTACCTCTGTATTATTTTCTTCCACAAATATATAACCTATCACATCCATATTACCTATGATAGTGTTTTTATCTTCAAACTTGTCACCCGTACACGGTATAAGTATGCTACGGGTAACAAGTCCACCATAATCATCCCTATGAAGATGTATTCTGCCATGTCCATATTACCTCTGAGCAGAGATATTTGATGGGGTCATATCTTGAAAAATCTATCATGTCCACATTACCTCTGATATTGTTATTCTTTCTTACTTATTATATGTATCTAATATTAGATACGCAATGGATAATAAGTCTATAAAAATCTCTTAAATTTGTGAATTTTTTTATATCATTATTCATGTCACAGAAAAGAAACAAAACTTCATCATTGATAGAAAATGAGAAAAGAAGATGACAATACAAGTACTTAGGAAGAGAAAGAGAAAGAGTCTTCCAAATTATTTACAAACATTACAAGAGTGTTTGATAATAAACGAAAGAAATTAATACTAGGTTTATACGAAACACTTTCTTTGGTTTACAAACAAGAAAAAGAAGTACAATTAATCCTATACGAGGATGTTAAGTACAAAAATATGATTCTGGAGAAATATTGCTATAGGAGTCTGATCTGCGGTCGATCACTTTGTCCCTTGGACCACACGATGACGAAGAAGTGCTGTAGAAGACGAAAAAGAAGCTTCAAAGACTGCAGAAGGGCTATATTTTTCTCTCCTTGGATTCGACCTCTTTTCGACCTTGTCTCTCCTTTTTCGACCTTGAACCTCCGTTGCCGAAGGTCTCCATTTATAGAATTCAGCTACAGTCAGCGTAGAAATCGAACAGCGGAGAGAGCTGCACCTTTTACGCGACGGTTATAATAACTGCTATCCACGTATAAATGATCTCTTGAATTGGCGTGTGACGCGTGTCCCATTATGAGGTAATACATATAATCGCTCATCGAAGATCACGTTATGCAAGCCACTTAGATAACTGCCCCTCGCGTAGAGATGGTTGGCATAAAAGCAAAATAACGGTCTCGTTGGCGTAAAAGCCAAATAGTTGTTCTGATGGCGTAGAAGGCAAGTAGGCGTAGAAGCCGAATAGTTGTCAAGTTGGCGTAGAAGCCAAGTAGCTGTCCTGTTGGCGTAAAAGCCAAGTAGCTGTCCTATTGGCGTAGAAGCCAAGTAGCTGTCCTGTTGGCATAGAGGCCAAGTAGCTGTGTAAAGCTTGATGCACGCACCTTTGCAAATATAGCCTGAGTTGGCATATTTTGACGAGATAGCTTACAGCGTGCTCCTATAGCTGAGAATAGCCAGGTCGACATATTTCAAGAAGATAGCATACAGCGTGCTCCTATAGCTAAAAATAGCCTGGTTGGCATAATGTGCGGGGATGGTGATGTGGACGTATTAGCCCTAATTATAGCTCACCCAGTCTTTGAAAGTAGAACCAAATCTCGTGTATTAAATGCAGAGATCGGCCCCCATCTTGCGCATTAACTGCAAAGACGTGCCTCGAGTTCCGTACGAAGAACAGCTTTTGCCGTGGAGATTAGTTTCGTCTCTTCCTGAGCGTAAAGGCTCATTTCTGCCTATGTAAAACAGGCAGCGTATCCCTTGGATGCGTAAATGATGTCTTATATCAAGGATTGTGTCACTAAACGACAGTCTGGGGCTCTGTGTAGAATCATCATTACAGCCGTCCTCTCGATCGTCTTGTAGTACTCGTACAACTGACAGGTTCATTCGAGGAATATGAAGAGATCCTCGTACAACTTCCTGCTACATTAAAAGCAGACAGGTTTTACGCCAAAATGGCGATGTAGCAACCTTTTTATGCTGAAGCAGTCTAAAAATACTGCATTACGCGGGTTGTTCTGGAGCTATGTCTTTATGCTAAATAGCGTTGAAGCTCTGCTGTACGCCGATGGTTCTGGAATCATGTTTCATGCCACCCAGTGCTGGAGCTCTGTTTTATGCGGACTTCCTGTATATTGAGGGTTTTACTCATATGATTCTCCAGCATATTTTTCATGCTTCTACAAGACCCCCTTCAAAGTTTTCAAATTCCTCGTAATTTGAAACACTTTGAATGAAGCATAAAACGGTCAAGTTTGACTCGTTCCGCGAGGCTGATTTCTCAGCGCATTTGTAGGAGTTTGTTGGGATTCGGTGTGTTCTCCCTTGCCAATATAAGGGCGAATGGGTTAAGCAGTATTTCCCACACTTCCTTCACCACCAAGAGAGGGATGGTTGTCGAGCTTCGTCGGGTTGATTTGAGGAAGAAGAAGATCATGTTCTTCCAGTATGTAAGGAGCCATAAAAAGAGGCATCTTCGAGCAAATATCCTCTGCAATGATGGATCAGGGAAGGATATCATAGCTTCCTTTGCTCGGGATGATCAAAAATTTCATATGGCGATTCCTCCAGAAAAGAGAAAGGGTCGTATTGGACCACACAGCTTGCAAGCTGTATTTTCTTCCATTATGGCGCTAGAAGATGGTAGGCAGTCTGGCCCTGTCTTCCAGTATTGAGTTGGGTCTGAACCCCCAATCCAAATCTAGGGCATGCCTGCCATGGCGTATGGAGGGTGGGCTTGAATAATTTAGACAGGCTCAGTTATGTATCCTCCCGCCATTAACCATTTTCTTGTTCATCGGCCGTAGAAGTCGATGAACTGCTGTAGAAGACGGAAAAGATCTACACCAATTCGAGAATCTGGCAAATCAGATTCTTGGTGTGCTCTTAAACGAAAATGAGAAAACCTTTATAGAAAAAGGATTTCCATCATAAGTAATCATGAAGATGAAAAACCCTTTGTAGACTGAATTTTCATCATATGTAATCATGATTAATAAAATTATCTTCTTTACGCATCTAATGATTTGCCATATTTGCTGTGAGGAAGTCTGAATAGTATGCAGCTTCGGCATGTCTGAATAATGTCTACGCCGACTATGATAAAAGAGTATCTGATCTCGTCCCATCTTTTACGTGTAGCCGAAGACGCGTAGAAAGCTGCTTAGCATTTAAGTTGAAGATCCAAACTGTCATGCTGTTTTGGACGAGGAGTCGCATAGAATTCTGAACTGTCACTTCTCTGATGTGAAGGATTCTTGTTCAGATCATCATCTTCATGAATGGTTTTCCCAAAAATCCCTTGAAAAAGGCGAGAAATTTCTGTCGACCAAGTCATACTTGAACTTTTTTGTAAAGTATTCTGGCTGGACTTTGGATGAACTTCCAAATGTCCCAAGAAAAAGAGTCGTCTTCAATGTTGAACTCTGTATATTTCAGGTACTTGGAATATTTTGCAGCCAAAAATGAGCATCTTTTGCGTAAACCCTTGTAATTGGCCGTCTGTAGCTTTCGAGCATAGAATCGTAGATTTGTAGCCTCTGAGCGTAAAGTCGTAAGTTCATAGCCTCTCGAGCGTAAAAGCTACTGAGCGTAAAAGCATCTGGGCATAAAACCATAGACTTATAGCCTCTGAGCGTAAAACCGTAGATTTGTAGCCTCTGAGCATAAAAAAGCTCCTTAGCGTAAAATCGTAGATCTGCTCTGCGCGTAAAATATGGATCCACTGACTGTCCGTATTCCCTAAATGGTAGGCTGACGTGGTCCCAAATCATAACAAAATATTAAATATCGGATCTGGTTAGGGATTCGAAGAGTTATCCAAACTCTATAAATAGTCCAAAGTCCTGAGAGAGAAAACTTTTATCTGCCTTCTTAACCCTTGCTTTCCAAGAACCCTTCTTCTTCGTCTCTTTCTTGAGAACTCAAAATTGCCATGGACCCTAAACAGACTTCCACTGCTTGGAAAAGAAGGTCGCTTCCTCTTCTCGCTCTGCTGCTCAAGAGTGAGCAACTCCCATTAGGCTGAACGAGCTACGATCGGAACGCAGCGCTCCGCCTTCGAGCTGTGCCCCGGACATTACAGTAGATACTTCGGAAGAAAACAAAAATCCTTCGCACACGTTGTACGTGCACGCGCAAGGTCATCTTTCATACTGAAAGCCTCTTCGAGGAAGATGATATACGAAGATGTTTTATTATTACGCGCACATTTCCAATGTATCGGCGTAAAAACTATAAATTTTTGCAGTCTGGCATAAGAACTCAGACTGTCGAGATTTGGCGTATACTACAAACTTTGAATTTTACGCGCTGGATATAAGTACCGGCGTAAAAATTCAAATTTTGTCAATATAGCGTAAAAGCTCAGATTTGTTAGATACTGCCAACCTTGAGTTTTACGCAACGGAAAATAATTTCCAGCATAAGACTCAAATTTTTTGCAGTCTTGGAGTAAAAGCTTAGACTGATAATCTTTGGCGTAAAAGGCAAGAGTGTAGCATCTTGTGTAGAAACTGACTTGTTCTCTTGCATTTTGTAGTAGAATTACATATTTCTCCTTTGGCTGAAGTTATGGGCTCTGCTGCCGGGATGTTGAGCTCAAACTATTTGGAGGACTTGTCCCATGTGACATTTCCTATTTCTTGAGCCAATTATCCTGAAGAAAGGGAAATCCTGATCGCGTCTCAAGGAGAACGCATGCTGCTGAGTATGATCAGTGGGAGCCCCTGACATACATAGACGGGACGGAGTATAAGAATCCAGGCTTCTTGTTCGGGGATGTTATCGACAAACAATCCTAGACCAAGCCCAAGAAGGAGGATTGGGTGTTTAATGCTGAGGGCATGATGATGTATCTGCCCAAGATGCCCAGGGACTACCCCATCTCTGCATTCTTCCACGCCACCCATCCTAGGAAGATGTCGTGGGTTCTGACTCCCGATCTTCACGGCCGACCGGGAAAGATTTTATATAACAAAGGATTGAACCAATGAGCCTTTATGAGCAGACCTTTAGGCCTAGTTATGCCCTTTAGGGGATTACTGCCGGATAGTGTCCCGAACGAGGATACGTCGCTGATCCAGCCGGTTCAGATGTCGACCTTCTACAATGATTTTATGGGGCAGGGAGGAATGTACCCCAGGTTCAACCCTCGGACCAGCGGATGGCTTAGCCCGGGGAATCTTTGATGGGCCAGTTTAACTGCCTGGGCCCTGAAGCACTTCCAGACGGAGCTGGAAAGTATTGGCTTGTTCGCAGCTGTGAGCGCCACAAGTGTTGGGCTGCTTGTCAACCCTAACTTGTTTTTAGCCTTGATGGAGCATTACAACTCGCTCATTGGGACTTTTGCCACTCCGCTGGATGAGTTGGGCTTAGCCCTTCATGAAATGGCAAAGATTTCAAGGCTTCCAATGGGGGACACTCCTTATGAGGAGTAAGTCCCTACAAACGGGGAGTTGAGGGATACAAACACTCGGGCGGTGGCAGTATATCAGGAGCTGATGTGCCACTATCTTGCCTACACCACTTTCTACAAGGAGCCTTCTGATTTGGTTCACATCAACAAGTGGGCAACCTATCTCTTCTCTCACTAGGCCAGAAATGTTAAGCCAGACAAGGTGGTAGATAGCCGAGATAGGCCCTTGAACCTCCTGAGCATGCTAAATGCTGACACGGTCGATGACCTTATTGAAGACGCAGGGGCTCCAGATCATGTTTTTGATGAGGAGATAGGGGGTTACCTTGCAGGCATAAAAGCCTTCAGTTATATGAGGCATTATCGTAAGCCTCTGTCAAAGGAAGCTCAATTGGCTGGCTTCCTCTTCGTCTGGCTTTGTCGCTGGGTAGTGCCTGGCATAGCGTCAGCAGATCGCATCCATCGCAACACCTTATGGCTTGCAGTGTGTTTAGTGTTCGTAGCAAGACTGGGCCTGCTTCCTGCTATGGTATATAGAATACAAGCAGGCCTGAGGTCCCTTACTGATTGGCTGCTCGCTGACGAGACGCATCGTGAAAGCTTTCCTTGGGTGGAATTACCCTTCCTATACTTGATGGGATGGTTGATTCTTCACAACCCCAGGGTGATGTCTCCCGGTTCTGCCAGTGGTTCAGGAAATAACTTCTTGTTGAATTACAAGAATTCCTCTTGGAACGTGGCGACCGTCACAGATTGCCGACGGGCGTTAAACGTTGCCTACAGCTGGAAGATCTTCTGTATCGTCCCCCATGTTCATATCAATCAATAGGGGAAGAAACTTAAGGATGAGGGCCATGGGAGGACCATTCTTTCTCCTGAAGCCTTCTACTGGTTGGTCTGCATTAGACCTTCCCATTTGCTGTACAAAAGCGATGACCATTGCTACCTGGAGCCTTATTTGCCCAGTCGGTTCGTCGGACAGTTTGGGTACGATCAACTGCATGTGGGGAATGCCATTACCAGCTTCAAGTCCAAAGGTGGACTTATTGATGGAGCCAGAGGGTGGCGGTACTTCATCACGGGCAGTACTGGAGCAACTTTTGCTGTGCTCGCGACTTCTCTCTCAATGGAGTTGCGCATCATTCACTCATATGCGCAATTCTATGCGTCCATAAATACCTTCCATCACGATTTTGATGTGCATGGAAGTTTTATGATGCCCTCCCATAGGTCTACTGCTGTAACACCCAGTTCCGCTCAAGCGGACTGCCGACTCAATCGGCAATAGTGCAACTGTCCCGACCCGCTTTGCCTCGATCAAGAAGCAAAGGATATCCAGACTTGTCCCTACAGGAATTCGGCTTGGACTTTCAGAGGCTCGCTCAGACGTATTACTCTACCGAGGCGAATCATCGCTAAGGTGGGTGGCTACGGTGAACTTGTCTTTGCTTAGCCAGCACACATAAAATCTAGAATATTTATGCTAGTCGCTAGGTGAATCACCCCTGCATGCTAATAAATCCAACGCACCTAGCTAAGGGAATAATCCCAACTTGTATTGCTTGCTAGAACATGGAAAATGGAAATACTACTTATATTCAGACCCTCGCATGCTAAGTCCTTTAACGGTTTCACTTCTCGGCTTACCTTCGGGTCCGAGCAACGTGCCTGCTTATGTTTCTTTAGAAACGCATGCTTGTCTGCCTGTATGTTGCCTTGTATTCATCCAAACCCTGGAAGACTACTACGTAGTCGTTCCGTGCCTGAATGAACCTGCAAGTATCCGGGACCGTTAGGTCACCAAGGCAATTCCCGAACCAGGGAATCTGCACCCTGAATAAATGTATCCTTGAATCACAGCTCGTGGAGCAAACTACTGAATCAACGTTCCTGCCACAACAAGTTCATATATATATATCCTGACTCGAACTTGTTCCATATAACTTATTCATATATATATATCCTTCTTCGAACTTGTTCCTGTACCTGACCCTGACCTGCATGTCGCGGACAACTTGTTTCAAGTGAGATTCTCCCGATCTCAGTTCCTGCGGACTGTCTCCGGGGCACCGGGCCGATCCGATCCGGACAGGAACCCCTGTTAGTCTGCCTGCTTCGGGCAGAATGGTGTGTAGCGCCTGTGAATTTATCCTTCACGCCATTCTTGCTCACAGACTAAGTAACCGCCTGACTCGGAAGGAATGATCGGTAGCGCTCCTGATCCGTGTCGCTGCATTCATCTCCTTTCATGTGCTACACCTGTCCTTTATGGCTATGCCAGCGACTCCTGTTCATATAGATAAGTCATCCTCGCTTAGCGGCTATCCGCATGCGAGTCATTGCATCGCATTAACTGAACAACCTGAACGATCATGTAAAATGACCATCGTGTTTGCATATGCTATGCCTCCTGAATTCTTATACTTGCCGTGCTTGAATTAACAATATTTGCCTTGGACAGGAAAGGATAAATGGTAAGTTGGTAAGTCTCACCGTGTTTCCTCAAATATCGTACGGCGCACTGCCCGACACAATAAGCTATTCAATGTTTGCATGAAACTGATCCTAAGGCAACTAGAAAGTCAACTTAATAGTTGTGCACGGAACCTGTATTACGTGTTTGGATTTGTCGAGCGGGCGAGTAGCTTCCCCACCAGTGCATTCAATGTACTGATAATCCACCAGTTTGATATGCAGGGTGCGGGAGAACCTCGTTCGGTGCGGACGCCTCCTTCGTGCGTGCTAAGGCCAGGAGTTCCCTCTGAAGCCTTGCAACGGTGCATCCGGGACTGAAGCGCTTATACAAGACATAAGTTGTGAACATCGCCTGACCATCGCCTGTACAATCATTCCACAGTTGTAGCCATTTGGCACGCTTTTACTGTTTTAGAGAGAGAGGCTTGAGCGACTTGTAATCTCGGCTATACGCCGCCTGTAATACATGTTTCATATCAATAAAGAGATTACTTTACTTGTTTCGATGCTTCCGCTATAATTGTCGACTCAGTGAACCTGTTACCGAATCGCTATGCGTTCCTAAACTCCGCTGCACTCGGACAATCTGTGCGACTCTGTGGCTTAGAACTCTTGCCGCCAGCCAATGAACCATGGCCTTGCACGGGCGTGGATCACGCTCGTGCGGCATCACGCCCGGATGGGTTAAGCGATCGTTCCGCGGGAGCACTGGCGAGGGTGATTCCCGCCTAGCGGGAACGGACGATTTGCCTGCGGGAGATCGGGGCGTGACAGGTTGGTATCAGAGCCTGGCTTCTATGCCTTTGGACTTCGATTCGATATCTCTGTTTCGAAAGCTCGTTCGTGGGTTATGTGCACGCTCTCTCTCAATGCCTCGATGGGATATTCCAACAATAAGTCTAAATACTTTCAAAATACGTTTTGAATGTTATGCTTGCTTGTCTGGTTGTATGCTGCGAGTGGCCTTTGTGCCAACCTGTGCGAACCCTTGAGAGTACCGCTAGTAGCTTGTCCGATTTTTGCTAACCCTAAGTTTGGTTGAATGTATATCTTCGAGGGACGCCTTGAACTAGTGCACCATCCAAGACTTAAGAAAAGGTGAAACTCGAGTGCTAAGACTTCGCTATCACTGAGTTGGTTGACGTGTTCACGCTAGAAGTGCACTTCGAAAGTGCGCACGATCCAGTCTAAGCGATATGCTAAGATCGACGCTTGTGCAAGTGAATATCCAAATGAATAAGTAAAACGACTTGTCTAGGATTGCCTCAAACCCTAGACCACTGCTTGTCCTTAGTAAGTCTCGAGGACGAGACTTTTTCTAAGTTAGGTAGGATGTAACACCCAGTTCCGCTCAAGCGGACTGCCGACTCAATCGGCAATAGTGCAACTGTCCCGACCCGATTTGCCTCGATCAAGAAGCAAAGGATATCCATACTTGTCCCTACAGGAATCTGGCTTGGACTTTCAGAGGCTCGCTCAGACGTATTACTCTACCGAGGCGAATCATCGCTAAGGTGGGTGGCTACGGTAAACTTGTCTTTGCTTAGCCAGCACACATAAAATCTGGAATATTTATGCTAGTCGCTAGGTAAATCACCCCTGCATGCTAATAAATCCAACGCACCTAGCTAAGGGAATAATCCCAACTTGTATTGCTTGCTAGAACATGGAAAATAGAAATACTGCTTATATTCGGACCCTCGCATGCTAAGTCCTTTAACGGTTTTACTTCTCGGCTTACCTTCGGGTCCGAGCAACGTGCCTGCTTATGTTCCTTTAGAAACGCATGCTTGTCTGCCTGTATGTTGCCTTGTA
Organism: Iris macrosiphon; assembly: GCA_036927795.1. Classification (NCBI taxonomy): domain Eukaryota; kingdom Viridiplantae; phylum Streptophyta; class Magnoliopsida; order Asparagales; family Iridaceae; genus Iris; species Iris macrosiphon. The sequence continues at coordinate 99,255,948 of JAYESA010000001.1, read as the reverse complement.
TTCATCCAAACCCCGGAAGACTACTACGTAGTCGTTCCGTGCCTGAATGAACCTGCAAGTATCCGGGACCGTTAGGTCACCAAGGCAATTCCCGAACCAGAGAATCTGTACCCTGAATAAATGTATCCCTGAATCATAGCTCGTGGAGCAAACTACTGAATCAACGTTCCTGCCACAACAAGTTCATATATATATATCCTGACTCGAACTTGTTCCATATAACTTGTTTATATATATATATATCCTGCTTCGAACTTGTTCCTGTACCTGACCCTGACCTGCATGTCGCGGACAACTTGTTTTAAGTGAGATTCTCCCGATCTCAGTTCCTACGGACGGTCTCCGGGGCACCGGGCCGATCCGATCCGGACAGGAACCCCTGTTAGTCTGCCTGCTTCGGGCAGAATGGTGTGTAGCGCCTGTGAATTTATCCTTCACGCCATTCTTGCTCACAGACTAAGTAGCCGCCTGACTCAGAAGGAATGATCGGTAGCGCTCCTGATCTGTGTCGCTGCATTCATCTCCTTTCATGTGCTACACCTGTCCTTTATGGCTATGCCAGCGACTCCTGTTCATATAGATAAGTCATCCTCGCTTAGCGGCTATCTGCATGCGAGTCATTGCATCGCATTAACTGAACAACCTGAACGATCATGTAAAATGACCATCGTGTTTGCATATGCTATGCCTCCTGAATGCTTATACTTGTCGTGCTTGAATTAATAATATTTGCCTTGGACAGGAAAGGATAAATGGTAAGTTGGTAAGTCTCGCCGTGTTTCCTCAAACATCGCACGGCGCACTGCCCGACACGATAAGCTATTCAATGTTTGCATGAAACTGATCCTAAGGCAACTAGAAAGTCAACTTAATAGTTGTGCACGGAACCTGTATTACGTGTTTGGATTTGTCGAGCGGGCGAGTAGCTTCCTCACCAGTGCATTCAATGTACTGATAATCCACCAGTTTGATATGCAGGGTGCGAGAGAACCTCGTTCGGTGCAGACGCCTCCTTTGTGCGTGCTAAGGCCAGGAGTTCCCTCTGAAGCCTTGCAACGGTGCGTCCGGGACTGAAGCGCTTATACAAGACATAAGTTGTGAACATCGCCTGACCATCGCCTGTACAATCATTCCACAGTTGTAGCCATTTGGCACGCTTTTACTGTTTCAGAGAGAGAGGCTTGAGCGACTTGTAATCTCGGCTATACGCCGCCTGTAATACATATTTTATATCAATAAAGAGATTACTTTACTTGTTTCGATGCTTCCGCTATAATTGTCGACTCAGTGAACCTGTTACCGAATCGCTATGCGTTCCTAAACTCCGCTGCACTCGGACAATCTGTGCGACTCTGTGGCTTAGAACTCTTGCCGCCAGCCAATGAACCATGGCCTTGCACGGGCGTGGATCACGCTCGTGCGACATCACGCCAGGATGGGTTAAGTGATCGTTCCGCGGGAGCGCTGGCGAGGGTGATTCCCGCCTAGCGGGAACGGCCGATTTGCCTGCGGGAGATCGGGGCGTGACAACTGCCAGGGAGGAGGTTCCGTCTGTTTCCTCATACGAGAATGAGGATACCGCCGGGGCAGACGAGTTCTTGACGACAATACTGAGAGGCATACTAACTCCGCCAGCTGAGCCTCTCGTTATCCCTCAGAAACGGAAGGCTTCGACTGTGAAAGAGCCTTCCCCTTGCAAGAAGAAGACTGCCAGAGGTCCGAAAAGGGCTTCCACCAGGAGGGCTCCTAGGAGCGAGCCTTTCGTTTCCCCTGTTGGGGATGATTCTTCGATTAGAGGTCCTTCGCCTTTTAGAGAGGGAACCTCCATAGTTCCGGCTGACAGTGCCGGTGATTCTTTGTTCGAGATCGCTGCTACTACTGCTTCTGGTAGTGCTACGAGATCGCCTCCGAGGCCGAGCCTAATAAGATTTCATATACCTTTATCCAGACCAATAATGGGTATAACCCCTACTTCGTCTGCAAGTATTTCCAGCGAGATTCTGCCCGATGAGCCTCGAGTGGATCTTGGTGAAGATTGGGAAGACTACCCTCAAGTGTCAGTTGGTGTACCCTCTTCTCCAGGTATGACAACTCGCTTAGCATCATTAAGAAATAATTTAGCTGTACTGGCTGCAGAGCAACATACACACCACCGGCCATGGGTAAATATTGTCTTTACACTTCTTTTAGGAAAATTAACATCAGTTTGATATTAACTTTCTCTTGTCTTCTTTGCAGGTGAAGACATCTACGAGGAGGGCAAAATTGACACAACCTTTGACTTTGTTACGGACCCAACATATGAAGTGGCGGTATCCGATGTTGAGGGAGCAAGCTTCGACGCTGCAGATCTTTCATCCGCAACATTCACGGATGTTGTTCTGCCAGTACCAGTCCAAATAATATTAGAGGAGGATGAGCCGATTGTCTCGACTGTGCCTCCTTTGTCGAGCATGCCAGCAACTTTGACCGTTGTTGGTGCCTCTTCTTTTGTCGTGCCATCTGTTGAAGTGATGACTGTAGCAACATCCTCTGCAGTCATTTTTGGAGGGAGGTTTACCGATATTACAGCCACTCCCAGCGTCCATTCGAATTTTGCCATGCTAGTTGAGCAGTATACTAGCATTTTCTACATCACTTTGAAAATGCTGATATCGATAGTGCTGGAGAAGAATCTAGGCTTCGAGGCTCTGAAGATGTCCTCCAATCTCACTATAGCGCAGATTAGAAATTTTGACGACGCTGAAAGGGCTAATGCGCTAGAGCAAATAGTTAATGGTTTAGAATAACCCATTAACGAGTATTTGTAACTATCTCGAGGCAACGTCGATGATATAATTCAGGCCGAGTACGATTCCTTGACTACGAAGCTTGCTGAACAGATGGAATGCTTAAATAAATCCATCCAGACACAGCAGCAGGAGATGGATGAAGGAAAGGTCATCTTGGAGGAGCTTATTCCTCTTCAAACAAAGTGCAAAGCCGAACATGAGAGAAATAAAGCGAGGGTCCACAAATTGGAAGTCAAACTCGCTCAGGCAAAGGAATGGGCTCTCCAGTCATCGGCAGCTCTAGACGTGGTGAACGGCCGACTGGATACAGCTCAGCGGAACTTGGCATGTGCAGGAGTCACCTGCGCCGGTTATGTTAATGCTTTGTCCGAAACTATCTTCCTTGAACAATGAGGAGGCAAGGCTGGAGCGGGCTCGCACTAACGTCTTGAATTCCAGAAATGAGAGGATGGCCGCCTTGGCGAAGCAGATTCGTGATTTGACTGCTCCTCCCCAATGATGTACTTTTTGCTTTCTATGTAATTCGCTCTTCCCGAAGATAATAAAGAGACTTTATCTGACTTTGTGGACCCATCATTTTTGAATATAAATGATAGGCTAGGGTAAAAGTGATATCAGAGGTAATATGGACGTGATATACTTTCGGTAAGCTTCAGCTGGATATATCTATTTAGAGGTTATATGGACATGATAGCATATGATCCAACTAAGTTTGTATACAAAACACTATTAGAGGTAATATGGACGTGATAGGTTTTGAAGTTCCAAATTAGTTTAAACATATCTATTCAGAGGTCATGAGAACATGATAGAATATGCTCCAACCAGTCTTTGTATGTATTGTTGTCAGAATGAGATCTTTACCATACTCCGTTTTAAGCAAGGGAGATTAAGCGTAGTACATCTTCAGAAATTTACCGTTAATAGGAGCCATTATCAGATCTTCGTTAGGCTTAGCTAATCTGTAAGCGCCATTTGAAAACATTATTTCAATCACATAAGGGCCCTCCCATTTGGGCTGGAATTTACCCTTACTCTTGTGTGTAATGATCATTGGTCTCTTCACAGCTAGAACTAGCTCACCAAATTTGAATACTCTCTCCTTCACTTTTTGACTAAAAGCTCTGGAAATGTGCGCCTGGTAGAATGCAATGCGCTGTTGAGCTTGAAGGCATTTCTCGTCTAATCCTTCTAGCTCTTGAAGCCGTAGTCGATCATTTTCTTTCTGAGTCAACTCATTATCCACTGCTATTCTGAGTGATGGAATTTGGATTTCAATGGGGAGAACTGCTTCACACCCGTAGACTAATGAGAATGGGGTACAACCCGTCGGTGCCCGTACCGTTGTGCAGTATGCCCAAAGGCACTCTCCCAGTTTCTCATTCCAATCTTTTTTGTTCGAAGAGACGAACTTTTTCAAGAGTTTGATAATGGTTTTGTTGAAAGCTTCTGCCAAACCATTAGCAGCAGGATTGTATGCCGTAGAGGCCATATTTTGTATCCGATTCTTATCGCAAAATCGGTAAAACGCTTGGCTGATAAATTGAGGCCCATTGTCATGAATTATCCTTTGGGGTATCCCAAATCGATAAATGACATGATGCTTGATAAAGCTGATCACGTTGGATGTCTTTACCTCAGCAAGAGGGATCACCTCTGCCCATTTGGACAAATAATCTGTGATGGCCAATATGAACCGATGTCCTCTAGAAGAAGATGGGTGAATAGGACCAATGATATCCATACCCCATGCTTCAAAAGGCCATGATGCAATCGTAGGATATAATTGTTCAGAAGGCTGATGTATAAAATCTGCATGAACTTGACAGGCTTTGCATTGTCTTACATATTTTACTGCATCTGCGATCATAGTAGGCCAGTAGTAGCCCATCCTCCTGATACGATCCTGTAACTTAGGACCGGGTTGATGCGCTCCTCATACATCGTCGTGAGCTTCACGGATAACCCGCTTTGCATCATCATCGGAGAGACATCGTAATAGCATTCCATCGTATGTTCAGCGATATAGACATTGTAATGACGCATCAAAATAGAAGCGTAATGATCGTCTTTTGATGGATACTACTTCTTTAGGATCCTCTGGTAAGATTCTATATGACACGAAGTATATAAAGAGACTTCTCTAGTCTCTCTTCGGAGGAACCGTGTTTACAGCGTAGCTGCGTTCTATGTGAAAGTTATTCTTCACACAGAACAGATCTCTGTTAAGAAGGATCACCGAATTCTGCCTCCTTATAGGAATAGCTAGATCTGCAGCTAGACTGGCCAGAGCATCAGTTTCAAAATTTTGAGATCGAGGCACGTGCTCTAGGAAGAACCCTTTGAAAGACATGGCTATCTTGATCGTTGCTTGGTGATAAGGAATGAGGTCTGGATTGCGGACTTTATATGTTCCTCTGACCTGATTGAGGATCAGCAGTGAATCACCAAATGCTTCCAGGTACTCAATATCCAATTCTTTAGCGACTTGGAGCCCAATTAGTAGAGCGTTATACTCTGCTACATTATTAGAGCAGGGTTCGCTAAGAGAATATGCTCGATAGATGACGAGTTTATCAGGAGCGACCAGCACAATTCCTACTCCTGAAACCACGTTTCCCCTGGGACCAGTTCTGGATGCACCATCGAAGAATATCTGCCATGTATCACCTTCCATTGCGGAATTATATTCGGCAACTTCGTCGGGAATGTGCTCGTATAGTTTAGAGGTTTCTAGAATTGGATGAGCAGCTAAGAAATTAGCCAAGGCTTGGCCTTTGATGGACTTCTGAGGGACATACACCATATCATACGGTGTTAACAACATCGCCTAAGTCGTGAGTCGGGAATTGAGAACACTCGGCTTGTTCATTAATACTCGAAGAGGATTGATCTTGGAGATGATATGAATAGTTTGGCCCGTAACATAATATCGCGTCTTCTGAATGGCGAACATTAGGGCCAAGCATTCTTTTTTTACTGGATTGTACCGGTGTTCAGCTCCGACCATCATCCTGCTTAAATAGTAGATAGCCTGTTCATGACCCTCATCGTTCTTCTGTGCGAGAAGATCCCCTAAAGAATGATCCATTGCTCGAACATACAGCAAAAATGGTCTTCCTATGACGGGAGGCACCAGAATTGGAGGATTAGTGAGGTAGCATTTGATATCATTAAACGCTTGCTGACAGGCTTTGTCCCATATGAATGACACACCTTTCTTCATCAGGTGAGAAAAAGGTTGACATCTCCCATAGAGGTTGGATATGAATCTCCTGATATAAGCCAGACGACCTTGAAATCCCCTGAGTTCCCTCAGATTATGGGGTGGTCGCATTTCTAAGATGGCCTTCACTTTATCAGGGTCCACTTGAATGCCTTTAGCGGTAATGACAAATCCCAGGAATTTGCCACTGGATACACCAAGAAAGGACTTTGTAGGATTCATTTTGAGTTAATGTTGTCGCATCAACTCGAATACTGTCTTCAAGTCTTGGATGTGATTATCCTTGAGGCGACTTTTGACAGCAATATCGTCTACGTAACATTCTACTGTCTTGCGTAAATGCTCATGGAATATGTTACTCATAGCTCGCTGATATGTAGCCCCGGCATTCTTCAGTCCAAAGGGCATGACTGTGTAGCAATATACCCCCAATGGTGTTCGAAAGGCAGTATGTTTCTCATCTTCAGGATTCATCTTAATCTGATTATATACTGAGAATCCGTCTATGAAAGACATGCGCTCAAAACCGCACGTATTATCGATCATGATGTCTGTAATGGGAAGAGGGAACTCATCTTTATGGCAGGCTGCATTCAGATCTCAAAAATCGATGCAAACACGCACTTTCCCACTTTTCTTCATGACTGGGACAACATTGGCGACCCAGTCAGGATGTTGTTCTTCCCAGATGAACCCGTAGGCTATCAGCTTCTTAATTTCAACTTCGATGGCATCCATCATATCCGGGCAGAACCGGCGTTGGTGTTTTTTTATCGGCTTCGAATTGGGCAATATGTTGAGCTTATGGGTAGCCACTTTTGGATCAAGACCTGGCATATCCTCATAATTCCATGCAAAGACATCGATATATTCTTTTATCAGCTGGATTATTTCTTCCTTTTCTTCTTCGGAAAGATTGTTACTGATAAATATCAGTTTTGGTGAAAGTTCATCCCCAACATCGATTTGGATAACTTTATCTTCAGTGGGCGGTTCTCTCTGCTCGAACCGGAGTTCCTATTGTGTATCCATTTGCTGAGCCTAGGAGTCATTCTCAAACGGTTCAGATTCTTGTTTGTCTGCTTCGAGAGAATCTGTCAATACCGTATTTACTGATAATGCTCGTTCGAGATCATCATATGAGCCGGAGGTCGACGAGTCATCTTGAGAAGAGGAAAAGATGTCCTCACTTGACTCAGAAGTTGCAAGGAAAGTGGTATATCCTAACCCAAAATGAGTTCGTTGACAATAGGGATCACCATGCAACGGCATTCGCCTGCCTTTTCCGTAGTTGAGACCTGGTTCTGACTTCAGATCATAACCCATACTTTGCATAATCTTTAAAGCTTGTGGGCTATATCTGTGAACTTGCATTTTCCCAGCATCGGACTCGTGGGAGTCTTCTTGTTCAATCGGTCTGTTGCGCATGCGACCGAAGACTATTGGATGCTGTTTGCTGCGAGTAGGTAGGACGATAAAGATAGAATCTTCATGTGGCCTATATGTCGTGATGACATTAGATGTTGATGCTACTTCCCACATATACGGATGATTGGAGTCTATAGCTTCCAAGAATTTTTGTGCTATAGGTTCTATATCGTTATGGGGAGAGAATTCCTAATTTAGAATTTAAGTGTCAATATACTGGAAAAGAGAATCTTTATTATCGTCAAAAACCACGTTCCTGGTTGTATTTACATCATTCGGTTGCTTGTTGCACCTGAGGTTGATAACCAAAGGTGGAGGCTTCTGGTTCAAAGTGATCACTAGGGGATCAATTTCCTTCTCCCGATTTGGTTCTGTTTAAGTGGATAGCCATGGGTTCCATGACTTTCGGACGGGTAGTCTGCCCTTTCACCTGGATCGACAGGGGTTGCTCCGTAGAGGGTTCTTCCGGCTTCCGGTAGGATTCCTTCTCTGTCTTGTCTGACACCTCTTTTATGTAGTCCTGGGTGTACAATATGGCATCGGAATAGTAGGACTCTACTCCTTTGAACGGGTTAAGGTCAGCAAACTCTGTTTGTACTATTCCTTGGGCGTCTACATATTTGAAGCATTGATGTAGAGTCGAAGGAACAATGTTGTGTTTGTGGATCTATTATCTGCCCAGCAAAATATTGTAGGACACCTCTGAATCAATGACATAGCATGTAGCCACTGATCTAAGGTCTCCAATCTGGATCCTCAGATGAATCTTCCCCAATGGCTTACTTTTCTTGGCATTGAAGCCCACAATTGTAGTGGTGGTGTAAGCCAGTTCGCTTGTAGGAATCCTCAGTGGTCTGAGCAGGCTATGAGGGATAATGTTGATCGATGATCCCGGATCTATGTGAATCCGGTCTACCTCTATGGAATCGATGTATCTGGTATAATAGAGGGGCCTGTCATGCTTGTTATGTTTCAACAACATGTCATCTTGAGTGAAAGTGATATTCGGGACCACCTCCATCACACTATGGCATTGAGGGCATGCCACAGGTTCTTTATCTGGGGACTTAAGCTGAGTCAAGCATACATTCGCCTGCATTAACGCTTCACTCAAGGCTTGACGGGTGTCTTTGGAAAGCCTGAGTAGCTCGAAAATGGACAGTCTGGCCGGAGTATTAGCTAATTGGGCTAGGATGTCGAAGTTATATAGTTTTTCTAAACCTTTGTTTTGAATATTCTTCAAAGGTTTATCAAAATGCACTTCTTTTTGCTTGCCCTTGTCCGCCAAAGTTGGTCTAAAAGGACCTGTCTCTGGTATGACAGGTTCAGGCTCTGGAAGTTTGGCAGCTGAAGTGTCTGCCGTTGCATCTTCCTGATTTCCTCCATAGTCCTTGAGGTAGGCTTTCCCTGAGCGGGTTCCGGTAGCCAAAGCCTCTTCTTCTGATGTCGAGGATATTGCAACCATATGGCATGGTTTACGCTTCGAGTTCTTTTTAGACTTAGCCTTAGCAGCTTGAGTCTCTTCCTCGATCTTTGACACCAGATTAGGATGAACCCACATAATCTCACCACGCTAGGTAGTTAGGGGTACCAGGTCATGATTTTGACCCCTGGCTGGAGGGAGATTAACAATGTTCGTCATCGTCCGAGAAATAGGTACAACCCCATCCGGAACTTCTTGAGGAGGCAGATTGCCGAATTGGAGAGAGATCATGTTGGTAGTGACCGTCTTCTCGCTATTACGCAGAGTGATGGCCTTGGCGTCGATCAACTCCTAGATTTTCCTCTTTAGTACATAACACGCCTTTGTGGGGTGATGTATGTACCTATAAAAAATGCAGTACTTAGGGTTATTGGTACTGCGACTTCATTAGGCTACTTTACCTCAGGGAGGGTAAGCCTGCCGCTTTTGACTAGACAATCGAATATGCTCGGAATATCGTCGTCGTCAAAAGAGTATTCTTCAATGGGCCTGGAAGTCCCAGGTTTCATCTGTGTGGTTGCCGGAGTATTTTGCCAGGACGTATTGATAGCCATAGCTTATTTTCCTTTGGAACCACGAGGATGGTCGCTATTGGAGGATAACCTCTTCCCTCTATCAGAGGTAGAGATCATGATTCCATTGTCACGCGTCTTCCAACTGTTGTCTTCAGCGGCTACCGCTGAGATGATAAACGAGGGCCAATCATGGAACTGATATGGTCCTGTGAACACCGAGATTAGTGGAAGAAGGTTCTTCCTGCAAATATCCACCAAGGATAAATCCGGAACTCCGGGAGGCATTTGCAAAGTGGCCTGACAAAAACGTTCGATGAAAGTGCGAACGTTTTCTTTCTCCTTCTGCTTTACTTCGATGAGAGAGGACATAGACATGTCCATCCCTCCTTCGTAGAATCGCACGAAGAACAGAGTCTTGAAATCTTCAAAGAAAGTAATGCAGTTGTCCGCAAGACTATGGTACTACTGATAAGCTACTCCAGAGAGACAGCCTTTAAACACTCGAGTGAGAAGGGCGTCATTCCCTTGCAATAATACCGTCATCATGCTGAAGTAGTTCATGTACTGGCTCGGTGACGTCTTTCCCTCAAACATAACCATAGCCTGTGGTTTATATTTAGGTGGGAAATGTATCTCGTCCCAAATAGTTGGATATGGTTGGTTGATTCCTAATTTCTTGAGCTGATCGTTATGCTTCAAGGCATCAAATTGGGCTTTCAATTCCCGCACTGCCTGCATCGGATCTTCAGCTGGTAAAGGGACCGTAGAGTGAAGAGAGATCGGTTGTATCATAACTCCAACAGGAGGCATTACATTCTCCGAGTTAGGAAGTGGAGGAGCTGCTGACTCTTGATTTAGAATAGGCTGCTGGTTCACATTGGATGGTGGTAAGTCCACCCCCATATGTATTTGAGTCGGAGGGATCGATACTTGAGCTATAGCAGTTGTATGTTGAGTCAGCATCATCTGGTGCATATTCTCCATCATGGAAAGCATCTCTTTCAGTGATGTCTCCAACACAGCGATGCGTTGCTCAGTACTTCCTGATGGGGAAGCCTCTTCGTGTTCATCTCCAAAAGCATAGACTCCTATTTCTCTGGATGTCATTGAAGGGTTAGTATAGGTCTCTGTAGAGATCGAGTCTATACTTTCAGCATCCGATTTGGGCAATTGGCAACCCCTAGTGTCGGAATCAGAAGAATATGAAGCCGATTGTCGTGACCTCGAATGGGTGTTTCAAAATACTCCAGCTTTAATGTTCTCAAGGAGTCTGTTGAACCTCCTTTGGCTTGGAGTTCTAGAGGGATGCCGTCTTGAATTTGACCTTCCTCTAGGAACGTGTGAAGCCATATTCACTGATGCGAATGTAGGCTCTTCTTCCTGTAAAGACAAAGAGTAGTTCAACCGGTCGAAAACTGACCAATTTGCCTTAAAACGACAATAGTTAACTACAACTTTATGACTATTACAATAATGCTCCCTAGGGGGTGTAATAGACATGTTAGAAGATCCCTTATCTTTGTGCTTCTGGATCAGGAGATTATGCAAGTCAGGAGGATTAACAGAAAAAGAAAAAGAAGACTTATTCTGCCTTTTTATATTAGTTGGAATGCGGATATTGGGAATCATAACTCTTTCCCTGCCGTACGAATACAGCAGTTCAGCCATATGAGTAGCACATGATCTATGAGGAGCGTATCTATCCACAAACTGGGCCTTCTTTACGCTGAGGGGCTTGTCCTGGTGTAATATGAAACTTTGCACAGGTTGGCGTAAAACTGAGGAAGTCCTCAATCGGCCATCAGCATTTCGCGTAATCTGAAGAGCAGGCATATTCTTCTCTTGATGGCGTAAAAGCTGAGAGGTCGAGAAATCCGCCACTTGTTTTCCCTTGCGGCGATTGCAAGGACCATCTGCCTCATTGTATAGAGGAGATGTATTTTTACGCGTGGGGCACTTTTGGAATTTCTGAATTGGTGCTGAAACCTTATCAAAAATTTTGTCTGCCACGTCACAAACGGGAGACAAAGTTTTACGCGCATGGCACGGAGTAGACTTCTGGATTGGCACGGAGGCATTGCCAGAAGCTTTGTCTGCCACATCACAGACGGAAGACAGAGTTTTACGCGCAGGGCGCGGAGTAGACTTCTAGATTGGCACTGAGGCATTGCCAAAAGTTTTGTCTGCCACGTCACAGACGGGAGACAAAGTTTTACGCACAAGACATGGAGGCTACGATGCTACAACCTTGTTGGTCGGAGAGAGAGAGTCCGCAGGAATGGTAGAGGATGTCCGGGGCATCCATACTTTACACAATTTCCTGTTGTCTTAGACAGAGAGGGAATGAGAGCTACCCCCTGCTCGAAGCATGTCTTCGTAAGCGGATTGGTCGAATTGGATTACCAAGGTCTTCTTTGTTGATCCTCCAGATACAGCATCGTGTTGAGCAATGGCTTTCTCGTCAGATGAGAAAGTAGTCCCCAGCAGAGTCGCCATCTTGTGTTTGATAATAAACGAAAGAAATTGAAACTAGGTTTATACGAAACCCTTTCTTTGGTTTACGAAACCCTTTCTTTGGTTTACAAACAAGAAAAAGAAGTACAACTAATCCTATACGAGGACGTTAAGTACAAAAATTTGATTATGGGGAAATATTGCTATAGGAGTCTGATCTGCGGTCGATCACTTTGTCCCTTGGACCACACGATGACGAAGAAGTATAGTAGAAGACGAAAAAGAAGCTTCAAAGACTGCAGAAGGGCTATATTTTTCTCTCCTTGGATTCGACCTCTTTTCGACCTTGTCTCTCCTTTTTCGACCTTGAACCTCCGTTGCCGGAGGTCTCCATTTATAGAATTCATCTACAGTCGGCGTAGAAACCGAACAGCGGAGAGAGCTACACCTTTTACCTGGCGGTTAAAATAACTACTATCCACGTATGAATGATCTCTTGAATTGGCGTGTGACGCGTGTCCCATTATGAGGTAATACGCATAATCGCTCATCGAAGATCACCACATACAAGCCACGTAGATAACTGCCCCTCGCGTAGAGATGGTTGGCATAAAAGCCAAATAACTGTCTCATTGGCGTAAAAGCCAAATAGCTGTTTTGATGGCGTAAAAGCCAAGTAGGCGTAGAAGTCGAATAGTTGTCAAGTTGGCGTAGAAGCCAAGTAGCTGTCCTTTTGGCGTAGAAGCCAAGTAGCTATCCTGTTGGCGTAGAAGCCAAGTAGCTGTCCTGTTGGCGTAGAGGCCAAGTAGCTGTGTAAAGCTTGATGCACGCACCTTTGCAAATATAGCATGAGTTGGCGTATTTTGAGGAGATAGCGTACAACATGCTCCTATAGCTGACAATAGCCAGGTCGACATATTTTTAAGGAGAGAGCGTACAGCGTGCTCCTATAGCTGAAAATAGCCTGGTTGGCATAATGTGTGGGGATGGTGATATGGACGTATTAGCCCTAATTATAGCTCACCCGGTCTTTGAAAGTAGAACCAAATCACGAGCATTAAATGCAGAGATTTTCCTCCATCATGCGCATTAACTACAGAGACGTGCCTCGAGTTCTGTACGAAGAATAGCTTTTGACGTGGCGGTTAGTTTCGTCTCTTCCTGAGCGTAAAGGCTCATTTTTGCCTATGTAAAACAGGAAGCGTATCCCTTGGATAAATAAATGACATCTTATATCAAGGATTGTGTCACTAAACGACAGTCTGGGGCTCTGTGTAGAATCATCATTATAGCCGTCCTCTCGATCGTCGTGCAATACTCTTTGTCAGGAGTTAGGTTCACTGCTTCAACTGACAGGTTCATTCGAGGAATACGAAGAGATCCTCTTACAACTTTCTGCTGCATTAAAAGCAGACAGATTTTACGCCAAAATGGCGATGTAGCAACCTTTTTACGTCGAAGCAGTCTCGAAATAATGCATTACGCGGGTTGTTCTGGAGCTATGTCTTTACGCTGAATAGCGTTGAAGCTCTGCTGTACGCCGATGGTTCTGGAATCATGTTTCATGCCACCCAGTACTGGAGCTCTGTTTTACGCGAACTTCCTGCATGTTGAGGGTTTTACGTGTATGATTCCCCAGCGTATTTTTCATGCTTCTATAAAGAGCATGTAGAACACAGATGTCTAACAATGCAAGTAATCGACGTAAAGCCTTTATTCTAGCTTGTTGTTCTTCTCTCCCCGAGTCAGCAGAAGGATCATGGGGATTTTTAATCTTGGTCTGGAGCAGGGTGAATCCATCCAGTGAAGGGCCAATAAGGTCCCAAAGAAAGTCCGCCATACACAGTTGAGTGGAGGCTTCTTTCTTCTCCTCGACAGGAGGTGGCACAAGAGTGGTAAAAGTGTGACCAGAGTTAGTTGTAACAGGTGAGGAAGCAGTTGGTTCTTCAAACTTTTTTGTCTTCTTTTAGGAAGTGTCTTGGGAAGCCATCAGCAAGTTGAGATGAAGAATGTTGAACTGAGTAACTTACTCTACTATTTTTATTAAGGAGGACGATGGTTCGAATCTCCACACATGATTCATCAGTAAAAGAGGACGATGGTTCGAGTCCCCACACATGATTCATTAGTGACGGTTTGTTTTTCTAGGAAAAAAACTGTACACAGAATCCGAACCATGATTGTTGGGATTCCGCGTGTTCTTCTAAGGGTCCCCGCGTATAGGAAAAGGATGCTCGCATAATCCGAACACTTGTCCGTCATCAGATAGGGCTGCATAGTGCGCACATGGTCTAATCCTCTCTAAATACGTGGAGTTGATTCCTTTTTTCTCCTTGGTCGAGACAAAGATTGATCATTCAGCAACAAGCAGACGACATAACAGAATTAAGCCAAAATTTTATTCGTAGTTAGACCATGATTACATATGATGGAAATCTATTACATTTTGGATTTTTATTCTAAAATCATGGTCATATATGACAAAAATATATTATATTTAGATTTTTATATGATGAGATATCTATCATAGAGCCATCCCCATCTTTTTACTCCTTAGTACAAATATCAATACATGAAAAATAATACATACTGATGGATAGCAAGAGAGGTTGCAATACAGAGCTGGGCTTGCATAATTTTTTTTGAAATATGCATGAGCCCCTTTGCCATGAGGACGCGCCGCTACTAGAAGTCCCAGTTAGAATTCTGATCCCACCCCTGTAATCGATACATTAGCCATGTTAAGTGAATGATCCCGGCAAGATGGGTTTAAAGACAACTAACTGTCTTTAAGGTAATATGTTTGCTCAGTAAGAACAACAAGACGTATGATATCCTTTCATGCTCCATCACAAAAGAAGCAAGCCTGCAAGCTCTCTGCATAAAAAAAAATATGTTATGATGAATTCTTAAAACTTCTAGCGAAGAAGTTACGATGGGCACACAAATCACAATTGTTAGGGGAAGAATGAAATATTCACACACTTCTCATTCTAAAAAGAAGATAAGTGCGCCATAAGTTCTAAAATCTGTTAAAACTTGAGAATGCGCATGATTACCCTTTTCAGTCCGAACGAGGAAAGTATGCCGAGGAGAGGATTTCGCTCTAAAAGAGGGAAATACATGCATCGTGTCTGTGAAATTCCCTATACTCTCTTTACTTTCTCCACTATTTACATTACACATAAGAAAAAATAAGGAAGAAGAATTCGAAAGCAGCGGTCTCCGTATGAGTATCTCACCCATCATTTGGAAGCGTCTCTTCTTATGCCCTCAAAGAAGCCAGCAGAACCAACCATGCCATGCGCTATGGTCATTCCCCAAGACTTGCATCGAGAGACAACCATGCTCAGTCTCACAGCAAAGAGAAAACAAGTTAGAGAGCTCTGACGTGATTTTATCCTTTTTATAGAGTGAAAGGCGTCACCTCAAGTTCTGAATCGACCCCCGGGGGTCACTCCCATAAAGTCACGTACATTGCCTTAAAGACTGCGTCAAATCAAGGAATGGGTCAAAAATTGACAGATTGACAAGACTGAAAAGACCCGTCGGCAATTTGTTTGGATTCTGCACCAAATATGCGCATAAGATCTGAGCTAGCTTTTCATGCTTCTAGTTCAAAGTATTTTAAATTTATTTTACAAATTTGAAAAATTTGAAGGGGATCTTTTATAAGCATAAAAGTATGCCAAGCCTAAAGAAACAATGGCATACTTTCTTATACATGCCTTTCCAAGTTCAGCAGTACAAGGGCGTACTAGCCCTCAAAATTCAGACAATGGCGTACTTCATGTGATTTGCCTCAACAGCATACAATGCCACCATTCATCCAAGATAATACGATCGGGTATAATGATCATCATCTCCTCCAAGCATTAAATGTGATGAACCTGACAGTTGACAGTCTGACACAGCAACCAAAGAGATCAAGTCATTAAATGCAGAGGATCTCCAAAGCACACAGACTTAGGTCTTTGTTTAGCTGATGTTGCCACTTTATTTTTGTACGCTAGTCTTCCTTCTTTGCTACACTATGCCAAGTTCGTTGTTTTGCCTCAGTACGCCTACATGCTATCTTTGGTATAGTATGCCAATATTGTCACGTCAAAAACTGTCGCCTTAGTCTGATACAACAGTCAAGGAGATTGAGCCACTAACACAGAAATTTTTGGTACGCCGACCCAGGTTGTCATTTTACGACCAATACTTCCATCTCAGTCCGAGTACGCCACCATTGCTGCTTTGCTTTAGTATGCCAATAGTGCTACTTCAGTTAGAGTACGTCGTTAATATTATCTGTTTATGAATACGCCAATATTGGTACTTTAGCAGCAGTATGCTAATGGTGTCGCCTCTCCTTGAGTACGCCGATATTGATGTCTCAGTAAGAGCACACCGTTGTTGCTATATCTCACTGTGTATGCTAACACTTATATGCAGCCTGAATACGCTAATGTGTCGATAGGTCTGTTTCTTCAATGGCAGTACTCCAACATTCTATTCTGCTCTGAAGCACGCCAACAACCCATAGTGAGTGGTTATAATAACATGTACCTCATCCCAAAATCCTCGTAAAACGTGCATGACTAACTACAACCACGACCCGAGTCTTCCTCGTATAGGGAGCCACGTGTCAAACTCACATTGAATTGTGCATCCACTTTGCAGAATGTAGGTGGCAGAAGCCCTAAATATACACACATAAATAAACAAACGCAGTATATATTGCTCATTTGTACGTACACTCTCTACTAAAAGTTTTAAAGGCTGAGCTACTATAAATAGCGGGTTAGTGCATCCTACTACAGATACGGACAAAGGGAGATAAGGACAGGGGCTCTACGTGCCAGTGTTGTCGAGGCTTTCTTGTTACCAAGTTCTCCGAGTGTTCGGGTATTCTGGCATTTCTTTATTGTCAAGTGGTCTAAGGAATAAAGTGATCGACCACAGATCAGATCTCCATGGCTACACTTTCCCAGAATTGTTGTACTTTAAATTATCGTATAGGATTTAATATACCCACTTTTCTCTTCTCTCAAGTTTGTAAAACAAAGTTCGTACAACTTTTTGTTTATAACAAACAATTTGATTTTACTATCATTGGCATTTGCTAAAGTTCACTACATTTTTTAGGCATCAAGAATGTGTGTACGATTCAAGTTAAGTGGCGAGCTGAACTCAAATGGAGCTGCAGGAAAGATTATTGTGTGCTAAACAAAATACACGAGTTTTGGACAAATAAAAGAGATGTTAGATTATTTGTACCAAATTTGCATGTTAAGGCGAGATGTAGAATTATGCAAGTGCATTATGGATGTAGAAATTGAGCTGAATAGCATGTTTGCTTGATGATTTTAGTTGAGGAAGTGTAATGATTTTAGTTTTAATTTTCGAGGATAAAACTTTTTTGAGTGGCATATTATGTAATGTTCCGCTCTGCATGGTACATTATAATAGCAGATTGGCTCGAAGAAGCCTGGTTGGACTTGGAGTTATGCGGAGGGACACTCAGGAGGGTTGTGTTTATGACAAGGAAGTCACTTTAGATAAAGGTGAGTGGTGTTGGTTGTTCAATCATTAATCTTCACGCTTAACAAAAGTATTTCTTTGTTACTGCGTAGTGTAATGATCAATGATATCTTACCAGAAACCCAGAAAGTTAATAAAAGATAACTAATCATATTACTATTAACCTGTGCTATTATAGAATGCTGAATGCTGAATATGTTATAATAATAGAATGTTATTAATCGGTGATGTAATAGAATAGTGAATACGATAAATTTTATTAATCGGTGATGTAATAGAATGTTGATTATGATAAGTCCCTGAATTGGAAAGTTGGTATTATGAGTTGCAGCTCGAGAGAATATGGCAAAACAAATAAGAATTGTGGCATATTTTATTTAGTTTCTATACGTGCATGATATGTTATTTTATTAGTAAAGTTGTATATGAATGCATGATCATAGACAACTTGTGCACAAGAGGAAGGTTTCTCGAAGCAGTGCACCAGGGACAAGTTTGTAAAAATTGCTAGTCGACCAATAGTCGGTTCGCGGGGACTAGGGATTATTCGGATTAGTCGGGGACTAGTTGGATTAGTCAGTTTGGATTTTTTTTTAATATATATATATATATATATATATATATATATATATATATATATATATATATATATATTAAAATATATATATATGTCATATGGCTTGTACATAATCAAAATTTCACAAAAGTAAAAGGAGAGCGATCAAAGTGCTCCTCAATCATCAAAGATATCATCGTGCTCATCCACTAAGGGCACATCTCTTTCTTCGTCGGACTCAAAGTCATCATCTACATCATCTTCTTCGGCCTCCGAGATAAACTCTTCCTTATCAAGTTCTCTCGTGATCCTAGAGCTCCTCCTATGTTCAAGTATTTTATTTGCTCCCACTGCTTGGTCAAGTATCTCCCATGTAGCTCCGGTGACGAGATCAACATCACTCTCATCATTGATCCCATTAACCAACCAATATTGAGCTTGAATACAATCATCCGCTTGAAGAACATCTTTATCATCATTTACTATTTTCTTCTTATTATGAATTTTGGAGTTGAATTGGACATACACTAACTTGTTCAATATTTCTGAATCAAGTATATTTCTCTTTTTTTGTATGCATCTACAATATAAAATTAGAATATTCTAATTAGTTAGATAAAGAATACCAAAAATAATATGTCAAAAAATAAAATAAAAGGGGCATACCCCTTCAAAAGTACTCCAATTCCTCTCATAACCCGATGAACTTGTAGTCAAGGAGAGGATTATAATTGCCATCTTCTTCATGTTTGGTGCATTGTCACCATAATTACTCCACCACCCGGCTAGCATTCATTATCATTGAAAATATGTGAATAAGTATTAGTCAATGAAGTTAAGTAATCAAGTAAATAAGTAATGAACTAGGAGTTTACGAGTCAAGACATACCGGGATTAAATTGTTTGCCAATGTTTAAGTTGAGTTTTTGAATATGGCTAATTGATTAAGTTTAGCATTATAATAATCATTCAATCGCTATAGTAACTTGTAACTTCTACTTAAACTTAGCATTGTCCATATCTGATCATTAATGCTATCATATATATTTGCTTAATGCTTTATTCGTCTAACATGTATTTGCAGGAAAGCAATGGACATATACAACAACAAAATAATGATGAGCCAAAGATGACGTCAACCCAGAAGATTACTCTGAACCGTCTACGACATCTCCGGAGCCTCGTACTCGGGGTATTCAAATTTCCAGATCTGTGTATCTTTAGACAACTGCCGTCAAGGGAAAAGGCTTCTTCAATCAACGGACGTTTCAGAAGAATTGGCGTCATCTAGTGCTCTTGGTTTTCATATTTTTTATGCATTTAATATTTTGTTTATGGGACTAATGTACATCGGGTCGTGTTGGCACTAGGGAGCTTAAACCCTTATTAAACCAGAACCCGACCCAACTTAAACCAGCCTGAAACATGAACCCAACATGTTGGAAACTGACCAACTAAGTTCGGACCGAACTCGGGCCGAACTCGGTCAGGGTCAAACAAGAAAACCGAGTCATCCTCCTCTTCTTGATGACCAAGCTTTAATGTTCGAATTTCTGAACGTTAGGCATCCGAACTCTACCCGAACTCAGTTCAGAAAAATCCTATAAATAGAGATTGATTCTTCATTCCAAATCACTCATTCACTCACTTTCATATCACTACCTATCTGAGCTATAAACCTTCCCTATGCCCAACATCAACTCCTAGTCTTCTAGTGCCAACGCGGTTCCAATTTAGAAGTCTGATCGAGTTATAAAGCTTGGTTTATAATTTCGTCTTCCATCCAAGTCTAAAGTCAGCAAGCTCTTCAGATCAAAAGCTTATGGATGTAAGAAGTTGTGAGTCCTTCGGATCAAAGCTCGTGTTATAAAAATTTGGCGTGCTCTTCGGATCAAAGGTGCGTGTCTACCATATTTCACCAATAGTGGATTAATACCGAGCAAGAGTTCTCGGGCCTGGACTAGTCCTCCACGAGTGAAACTAAGATAAAATTGCGATATTTGAGTTTTCTCTTCTTACTCTTAATTATTGTGCATATTCTGAATTGTTATATCTGTTGGTATATATACTGCATTTACTTAGCTTATTTTTTTAATTGGTGATTATTTTTGCTGCACTTTATTCAACCCTCCTCTAGAGTTGCCTATCAATCCTACATAAATTCATTCACACCTTAGTTTGATAAGAAAGTTACGCTTGTTTTCTTCCAAACATCCCAATCAAATTCTTATATATTATTAATCTTCATCACTCACATTCATTTAAGTGTTCAAGTCGTTGGGGAAGAATTTCTCCACACAATTGAGAATAGCTTCCATACAAGCTAAATCCTCTCTTATCTCCACCATATTCTTTGCAAAGTAGTATGGATTAAGTAAATATTCTTCCAAATACAAATTGGAATCAAGCCTACCTTTGGATCTAGTCTCGATAATGTCAATTATCGGTTTATAATTATTTTTAACTCCACTAGACTTCCTCCTTGTTCTCTTTTTTTGCCACTTCAAGTTTTCCATACAACCATGTCATAGATGGCCTATCACTGTCAATAAGGCGAAGGACTCTCACCAATGGCCGAAAAACAATCAAGCATGAGTTTACCGACTTCCAAAAAAAGATGCTAACAACGGTTCTGTATGCCACTTTTTCCTTAACACTTTTGGAATGTGAATTCTGGGCCCATTCTTCGGAAGCAAACATAAGCCTTAGTTGTTCCTTCTTCTCCACCAAGCTTCGCAAAGTAAGATAGTTACTTGCAAATTATGTTACTCCCGGTCGTACTATGTTACGCTTCTTTGTCAACTTTCTCATCATACTCAAGGTTTAGTGATGAGAATATATGAAGCTTGTTAAGGTACTTGCCTTATCAATTGCACTCTTAAACCTTGAAAGTTTACCAAATAAATAAGTAATGAAGCAATCAAGTAAATAAGTGATGAACTTGGAGTTTATGAGACAAGACTTACCTTAAAAGTTTACCAATCGCCACAAGCATAAGATTCATCGTATATGTGGCATAAGAAGTCCAAAATAAATTAGGCATTTTGGTTGCCATCAAAGTCGTAGCCGCTATATTTTTTGAGGCTTTATATGTCACAACTTGTACCACCTTTTCTGGTCCTACATCGTCAATGCATTTATCGACATACTCAAATATGTAGGACCCCGTATGAGATGCATCGGAATCCTCCCTTGAAGAAATAAAAGAGATTCCTTCCCTACAATGAACACACAAGTTTATAATTCTCCTCCTTTTGCGATCGGTCCAAGCATCATAATGGAACAACCGCGTATGTCCCACTCATCTTTATGCTTTTTAGAGAGTTCTTAACTCTCGACACCCCCGTATTCAAACATTGTTCACTCAACTGATATTGAATTGGCGTAGGTAATCCTAAAACAAACTGTCCAATAGCCTCCGTCATTAGCTTGAAACTGTCATTTTGAATGGCATTGAAAGAAATGCCACTCTTATTAACCCATCGTGTTATATATTGTTGTGTATTCATTACCTTCTTCTTGTCCATTAAGACCGTCAAATTTGCTTGCTTTGTAAACATTGTAGAGTTGATTTTTTTTTCTGAATTAATCTCCACAAATCTATCAATAGTAGACCTCTTCGGTCTCATGACTTCCATATCCGCATCCATTTCATAGCATCATGAGATGTCAAAACTTCTCTTCTAAGTTTTGTCTCTTCAATTTGCTTTTTTGTCTTTTTTTTAGCACCATCAAGGCCTCTACACATGCTTGTATTGCTTCTTTAGGGGCCCTATTACAAGCTTTCATATTTTTGGACCGGCTACCTACATAACATTTGAGCCGGTAGATGCCTCTGGACATAATCTTCAAACAAAACTTGCATTTAACTCGATCTAATGCTTTTAGTATCCACAAGTTCACCAAACTACCATCCGACGTCATCGGATGCACGTTTTAAAGTATTTTGAATGCTCAAATCACTTACCAATTCACCAACATTAAAATTTGAAGCGGCCAATGAAGTAGTCATATCTATAAAACAATTAGATCATATCAATAACATGTATTAAAAACAAAACAATAAAACCAAAAAAAAACAAAAAGAACATATATACTTATTAATACTTAATAGCAGCACCTTTTTTGAACTATCATTTTTCTATTGGAATATTCGGTGAAACGGTATTTCATCGAACTTTGTTTTATTTTATTTTATTTTTTACTTGGGAAGCTTTAAAAAATAAAAATAAAAAACAGTAGCAAACACTCGATCAACCAAACTCCAACCAGTACTGCATCTATCTATCATTTTTTTATTGGAATGCTCTAGTAGACAATTTGGAAGACTCGGTCCAACCAAAGCAACAACAAACAATAGCAGACATAAAAAAATTAATTAGTAATAGCAGACACGAACTCCAAAAAAAAATTAGTAGTCGAATCGGAGGCACAACAAAAACAAAAAAACAAAAAAGCATCAAAGCCAAAGCACGGGTTAGACCGAGTATTTGCTGCTACTGTTTTAAAGCATTAAAGACAAATGTCACGCCCCAGTCCCAAAATACGTAGGACCAGGACACGTAGGCATGCCAGCCATATGAATATGGCACTCCAATATATGGAAACCATAACAAACGTACGCTGTAATATGAATAACAATCCACAAGTGGTAAACATATTTGTCACAGGGCATAACTAAAACTCATCCACAGAAATCATATATAAATGAATAACCAATATCTATAACTAGATCTTAATATAAAGCATTTAATGTTGGTAGTCGGATGGAAACAAATCAACTACCGAACTAGAATATATATAAACATGATAAATGTAATATAAGAATATCAACTAACAATCATGGCTCGAAGAGAAGACCCCATCGCAATATACGTAGCAAGTCCGGATCTGCGCTCCTACGAATACTCATGAACAGTACACCTGGAAAGGGCTAGATCCTCAGAGGGACATAACAAGATACATAAAAGCATACCATAAAGTAAATACTGTGAAAACTCAAGGGTGTCCTAACCAGCTAAGTGAAATGCACTTTGAAGACAACATTGGTATGTATGGGTAGGTGAAAGGTATAAAGCATAGCGTCGAGCCAGAGGCTAAGTATCTGGCATTAGCTGTAAACTGGATGCCAGATGTATATGCTGACTACATCACCGATCATGATAGCGCGCAGCTAGTAACCTCTGCCGGATGTATCGACAAGCATATACTCCCATAATCGGGCAACACTGATCCCATAATCGGGTAGCACTGGCCCATAACTGGGTAACACTGATCCCATAACCGGGTAACACTGAGGCTCACGGCCCCGCAGTTTACTCTGAAACTACGATAACCAAATGTCTATCCCATACGCCTACTAATTGTCTTCCCCGTCCAATGATCTATGCATGTTGTATCCACAACACGCAGTAGCTACTACACCGAGACAGAGTGCAAGTATCGGTGTCATAACTCTAGCTCATAGTCTATCGTTAGAACGATAGTCCAACCTTACAACCAGACAAGGACAAGGATTGGACCTTCGTTCTACAATAGTCTATGCTCCGACTACTAATAACTGCTAAGTCTCTAACATGCAACACTATTAGCAGTTATACCCTATCCGTCGTACGACTTATACGTACAGGTGGCCAACCGCATACGCAAGTCCGTGCCCTACATGAGACTCACAACACGTGTAAGAAATGTGTCAAGGCCTGGGGAGTCATACCAATAACTCCATAACTTTATGTGGGTCCACTAGACACTAGGTCAGACACAAGTCCTAACATCAACGCCTCCGTTAACTGAACCCGAGTCTCTCTCGGATGTGCACAATTTAATAAATAAATATACAACTAATAATACAAAATTTAAATAGTACAACAAGGCAAATATACTTGCCTGGCAAGAGAGCTGCAGAATGTAACGTCCAGATGTCAACACCAAAAGTCAGAAACTACGACCTCAGAATGAACGTCTTCGAAAGCTGAAATAAATATCACCAACGTTTCCAAAATAAGCAAAATAGCTAGAAAATACTACCCTTTCGTCCAATTTGGACACAGGGGCAAAACGGTAATTTTGGGTCAAAACGGGCTCCAAATGTGGGCCACTTTGTACCGAAAAGCGTGCCAGGGATAACAGTCTCTAAATAGGATAAATTACAGGTCAAACAAACTCTAAATGTTAGTATGAACTCAACGGTATGTCCAAATATGGATTCCGGTGAGCCGAACGCAATTTCGCCAAAAAAAATCAACCGTGGGACCCACCAATAGGCGACTTGGTCAACTGTCTCAGAATCCTGTGAAACTTGGGTCACATGACCAGCGCGATACCACGAGTCCAATTTCATAAGTTTTGTCACATTATAACGAGCGTGCATAAAATGCGCAAGGCTTTTGCAAAAGTTGTGACATGGAGAATTTGTCGCGGATACGGACTGATTTCGACGCGCACATACGTCCAAATCAGTTTCTGTGAAATCTCACACATTCGGGTACGCTGCGCGCACCATTTGGTATACTTGGTACACGACGGGGCGGTCCCGTTTGGCGGGGCGTGCTCCGTATCGCAAATTTTGGAAATCTAGAAAAGTATATTTTTGGAATTTTCTAACTGGTTTAATTCTACATACAACAGTAATTAAATTAATATAAATAACAGAAATTAAACTAGGTCAAGTGGTCTCCGCATACCAACAAGAAAAATTGAATTCGGATCTCTGTGGTGGGAGATACGAATCCGAGAACATAGGTAGTTTATCGCAGTTTTCTGCGATACCCAAAAGTTGTCTTTTTTGTCAACTTGGGCGTTGTTTTTGCCTAGGGTTACGAGTTGTTCGAGGTCAAATATCATACAGATATTGAAGAGGGTTAAGTGAGGATCATACCGATGAAGACGGGGTCGAGTTTGGTCAAGCGAGGGCGCGGGAAACAGAGCCTGAACAGGCCTTCGCTGCAGTTAAATTCTGCTGCGCTCGGGGTGCGCGATTGTCGTGCGGTCGGTTTCCTGCGGCGGCTTGGCTGGGTGGTGATCCGACGGCGGGGCTGGCGGTGCGGTATCGTGGCTAGGAGAGGGAGGATTAGGGTTAGGGTTTGGCCGAGCGAGTAATATATAGAGAGGGGAAGAGAGATCGGAAGAGGGGGATCGGCCGAGTTCCTCTGCTCGCCGGGGGGGGGGATTGTTCTAATTGCTGTTGCTGTTGCTTTATATAATGCAAATGCGGGCCGGGTCCGGGTAGAGTGGGTTATAGGGTTGTGGGTAGATCCATTAGGGGGGTTTAGATCCATAGGAATTTTTATTTTGTTTTTATTTCCTTTTCTTTTTAAAAAAATATATGTATATATTTATATATATACATATATACACATAAAAAAATCTAGAAGTTGTATTAATGCATACCATTAAGCTAGCAACTGTCCAAAGGGTCTCCTACATGAAATAAATTAGAAAAATTTATAATGGCTCCATAAATCTCCTAAATGCACAAACAACTAAAATAAAAATTAAATAAAATCTATTTCTCCTAATTAGCTCATAATTATTATAGTTCAATTAATAATTAAATAAAAAGTAAATACGGTTTTTAGGATTAGGGGTTTTGCATTCTACGCAACTTATAAAAATTTCGTTCTCGAAATTAAAATAGGGCATGGTTTCTCTTTATCTAATCTTTCTTGGTCACAGTCTAAAATAATTCACCTCAGGTTTTAACAATGCAGTTTCTACCCAACTTAGAATTTACCCATCTATCATCTAAGGCTATACCTCTAAGAAATCTATTCCTCAAATTATTTAATCATGTTATTTAATCCTCAAAGTTTTAATACCAACATATCATTTATGGCATGCCCTTAGTCGACTATAAAAGGGAGTCACCAAGTCATACGATTAGCCTATGGGGTATATCTAATACTCATTAGGGTATCAACTTCTATCAATCACGAGATTTGGTCTTTCCGAAATAAGGGAAGACGGGAAACAATGATAAAGAGTTCAAGGCGAAGGTGATAGAATACAAGTACGAGGTTCAAGGAGATTAAAGACTTCAAAAAGAGGGTTGTCAGAGCAGTTGTGAATTAAAATCCTATTTTGGTAATTCCTATTCGCATGCTTGTATCAGTACAATTATGTAACTGATACGATATGCCCAGACATGTCTAGAGGCAAGTATATTCGTCTACTACTATATATCTTAATCCATGTAAGGTAGTCATGCAAAGAGCGAACCAAGTGTACTAAGGTTGTCCAGACCGTAATACACTGATTCTAATTAGACATTTGTATCATTGTGTGGTTGATCAGGCCCCAATAACACAAATGTCGTGAACAAGCTTGATAAAATTATAAGCTTGCAAAACTAGGCTATATTAGCGGCATAAGTCAAGATAGTACAGAAAATATAATTACGCTATATTATGATGAAAGATGGTGCATAATAATTCAAGTTCACAAAGAATGTGAGACTCTACAGTTTGAATAAACACTATCATCTTATGCTAGTATACAGTTAATGTTATTCAATTATACTTCATTACTGTGTCAAGAGGACTATGTGATAGTAGGTCATGGTCATCATAAGTCTTAGTCATAGTGCTCATAGAACAAGTGTCAAGAGTATGAACGAAAAAGTTGCTGGCCTTCAAGGGGAAAGAGGATATAACTTGAATCAAGGTGGGGGTACATGTTACGTGATTTAAAACTAAGAATAATCATAAAATTATAATCTAGAGGAGTACTCAACTATCAAGTTCTAACTACCAAGCACAACATTTAAAATTTAACATTAACAACTATAATCCTAGCAACTATATGTCATTAACACCAATTAAAATTACTTGGCCTACAATCAGAAGTGTCAGGTGGCACGAATTGAAAGATGAAAATAGAATGTCATAATTTAGTCGTTGCACAAATCGCTAGCACTAAGGTCTCGGAGGAACGAATTTGAAATTAAATAGAAGGACTCTAGATAACATTACGGTCTTCTAAGGGGGAGGTGGTATGCTAATCTCTGTGTTCGAGGTTTGATCGAGGAAAATATTCTAAGCATTGCTCTTGGCTTTCTAAAGTACTGCTTGCTAATCTCAAGACAAGAGTCTAAATGTATAGTTCTATAACACTATCTTACCAAGAAAAACTAGGTTAGCCCTAATATTTAACCTTATGTTTCTATTGGTTCCTCAATACTAGGGTCAAACCTTATGGTCAACTTTCTAACTACTCTAGTAGTGTCTATACCACTCTCAAGTCTTCATACTTATATCGAGGGGTAATGGTACATCAATCTATAGGTAAGGGGTGCTAGGATTTTATTAGATATTCTAAACTTAGTGATGTGTCAACACTCTGGTTGTATTCTTAAAAGGAAGGTTACTCTACTTATTATCTAACAACAGAGACTTCTATATTCTAGGAGAAGGCTTTATTCAAGGAACTATTAGGGAAGCACATAAATCAAGCAGGATGCAGCTATTCAAATAGAATAGATTGGAAGGAGGATGAGTCATAGTCAGTTGTGGATGAGATCCTATACTCTAATCCTAGGTGCAGGCTTGCTCGGTACAGTAACGTAACCGAGACAATATGCTCTTGACCTGCATGGGCCACCACTAAAAATATGTCACGCTCCAGTCCCAAAATACGTAGGACCAGGACACGTAGGCATGCCAGCCGTATGAATATGGCACTCCAATATATGGAAACCATAACACACGTACGCTGTAATATGAATAACAATCCATAAGTGGTAAACATATATGTCACAGGGCATAACTAAATCTCATCCACATAAATCATATATAAATGAATAACCAATATATATAACTAGATCTCAATATAAAGCATCTAATATTGGTAGTCGGATGGAAACAAATCCACTACCGAACTAGAATATAGATAAACAAGATAAATGCAATATAAGAATATCAACTAACAATTACGGCTCGAAGAGAAAACCCCATCGTAATATACGTAGCAAGTCCGGATTTGCGCTCCTGCGAATGCTCATGAACAATACACCTGGACAGGGCCAGGTCCTCAGAGGAACATAACAAGATACATAAAAGCATGTCATAAAGTAAATACTGTGAAAACTCAAGGGTGTCCTAACCAGCTAAGTGAAATACAATTTGAAGACAACATTGGTACGTATGGGTAGGTAAAAGGTATAAAACATAGCGTCGAGCCAGAGGCTAAGTATCTGGCATTAGCTGTAAACTGGATGCCAGATGTATATGCTGACTATATCACCGATCATGATAGCGCGCAGCTAGTAACCTCTGCCGGATGTATCGACAAGCATATACTCCCATAACCGGGTAACACTGATCCCATAACCGGGTAGTACTGGCCCATAACTGGGTAACACTGATCCCATAACCGGGTAACACTGAGGCTCACGGCCCCGCAGTTTACTCTGAAACTACGATAACCAAATGTCTGTTCCATACGCCTACTAATTGTCTTCTCCGCCCAATGATCTATGATGTTGTATCCACAACACGCAGTAGCGACTACACCGAGACAGAGTGCAAGTATCGGTGTCGTAACTCTGGCTCATAGTCTATCATTAGAACGATAGTCCAACCTTACAACCAGACAAGGACAAGGATTGGACCTTCGTACTATAATAGTCTATGCTCCGACTACTGATAACTGCTAAGTCTCTAACATGCAACACTATTAGTAGTTATACCCTATCTATCGTACGACTTACACGTATAGGTGGCCAACCGCATACGCAAGTCCGTACCCTACATGAGACTCACAACACGTGTAAGTAATGTGTCAAGGCCTGGGGAGTCATACCAATAACTCCACAACTTTAGGTGGGTCCACTAGACACTAGGTCAAACACAAGTCCTAACGTCAACGCCTCCGTTGACTGCACCCGAGTCTCTCTCGGACGCGCACAATTTAATAAATAAATATACAACTAATAATACATAATTTAAACAGTACAACAAGAAAAGGTATACTTGCCTGACAAGATAGCTGTAGAATGTAACGTCCAGATGTCAACACCAAGAGTCAGAAACTATGACCTCAGAATAAACGTCTCCAGATGCTGAAATAAACATCACCAACATTTCCAAAATAAGCAAAATAGCTAGAAAACATCCCCCCCCTTTCGTCCAATTTGGACACAGGGGCAAAACGGTAATTTTGGGTCAAAACGGGCTCCAAATGTGGGCCACTTTGCACCCAAAAGCGTACCAGGGGTAACCGTCTCTAAATGGAATAAATTACAGGTCAAACAAACTCTAAATGTTAGTACGAACTCAACGGTATGTCCAAATATGGATTTTGGTGAGCCGAACATAATTTTGTCCAAAAAAATCAACCGTGGGGCCCGCCAATAGGCGACTTTGGTCAACTATCTCAGAATTGCGTGAAACTTGGGTCACAGGACTAGCGCAAACCACGAGTCCAATGGCACAAGTTTTGTCGCATTCTAACGAGCATGCACAAAATGCGCAGGGCTTTTGCAAAAGTTGTGACACGGAAGATTTGCTGCGGATACGGGCTAATTCCGAAGCGCACACGCATCTAAATCAGTTTTTGCAAAATCTCACATGTCCGGGTACGCTGTGCGCACCTTTTGGTACATTTGGTACACGATGGGACGGTCCTGTTTGGTGGGGCGCACTCCGTATCGCAAATTTTAGAAATCTAGAAGTATATTTTTGGGGTTTTCTAACTGGTTTAATTCTACATACAGCAGTAATTAAATTAATGTAAATAACAGAAATTAAACTAGGTCAAGTGGTCTCTGCATACCAACAAGAAAAATCGAATTCAGATCTCTGTTATGGGAGATACGAATCCGAGAACATAGGTAGTTTACCACAGTTTTCTGCGATACCCAAAAGTTATCTTTTTCTGTCAACTTGGGCGCTGTTTTCGCCTAGGGTTATGCGTTGTTCGAGGTCAACTATCATACAGATATTGAAGGGGGTTAAGTGAGGATTATACCGGTAAAGACGGGGTCGAGTTTGGTTAAGCGATGGCACGGAAAACAGAGCCTGAATAGGGCTTCGCTGCAGTTAAATTCTGCTGCGCACGGGGTGCGCGGTTGTCGTGCGGTCGGTTTTCGGCGGGCGGCTTGGCTGGGCGGTGGTCCGACGATGGGGCTGGCGGCGCGGTGTCATGGCGAGGAGAGGGAGGATTAGGGTTAGGGTTTGGCCGAGCGAGTAATATATAGAGAGAGGAAGAGAGATCGCAAGAGGGGTATCGGCCGAGTTCCTCTGCTCGCGGGGGGGGGGGGGGATTGTTCTAATTGCTGCTGCTGTTGCTTTATATAATGCAAATGAGGGCCGAGTTCGGGTAGAGTGGTTTATAGGGTTGTGGGTAGATCCATTAGGGGGGTTTAGATCCATAGGAATTTCTATTTTGTTTTTATTTCTTTTTATTTTTAAATTATATATATATACATATATACATAGAAAAATCTAGAAGTTGTATTAATGTATACCATTTAGCTAGCAACTGTCCAAAGGGTCTCCTACATGAAATAAATTAGGAAAAATTTATAATGGCTCCATAAATCCCCTAAATGCACAAACACCTAAAATAAAATTTAAATAAAATCTATTTCTCCTAATTAGCTCATAATTACTACAGTTCAATTAATAATTAATTAAAAAGTAAATACAGTTTTTAGGATTAGGGGTTTTACAATAAAGCATCAAAGCATTAAAGCCAACAAAAGAAAACAAAAAAAACAAAAAAAGCATCAAAGCAGTAGTAGGAGGCAACCGCAGAAGAAGAAGGAGAAGGAGAAGGAATTACATGCGGCTGCCCTTGGGCGGAGGTGGCTGACGGATCAGGTTAATCCCTATTTTTTCTTCTTCTTCCTTCTTCTTCTTCTCTTCTTTAGCCGATCGGCACTTTTTAGGTTTTTGAAAGAGCCTCCAACGGGTCAGGTTTGATAACTTTTACCCAATTTTTTTTGCAGCAAAGCCAAGTCTGTCGACTAACCCCACCTAGCCGACTTAGGCCGCCTAATCGACCAATTTTGTGTCGACTAAGCCCACCTAGTGTCACGCCCCGATTCCGTGGAATCTATAGTCATCCCCCGGGCATGACCGCCGTGCGGGCCTAGGTTGCGCTCCGCACAAGGCTAAGTATTTTTGTTTGCATAGCGAGCACATATTCAGAGTACGCAGATAAATTAAAACACAGATTGAAGCATGGAAAAGTTCTCTTTATTGATAATATGAACATCTATTACAAACTCCTTGAACTGAGTCATAAGGTTGCCTCTATGGGTTTACAAAAGTGTTGACACAAAATGAGATAGCAGTCATGTACATTACATCGCTTACTAAACTCAAAATATAAGACCTTGGGTCAGAACGACGGACTTTCTACGAAGCTACATATTTGCTTGGGTAGCTAGCTTCTATCTCCAAAATACTTCAAAAGGTGGCACGGGTCAAGGCGTACCTACAACTGGACTGGATTGGGGGATTGACTTCTGCTCCTCGCTCGATTTTCCTTAGCGTGGGGAACCTGTTTCAACGAGGGTCAGTACATCGAAACGTACTGGTGAAGGCAAGCTAACCCAACTATACCAATCAACACGTTGTTTTAATGAAGCATGCATAATTATCGTGATCTTTCTATCTTGCCTTAGTTTATTTTTACAGCAAACAATAGATATAGGAATCAATAAAATAACCTGCCACCGCTCGGTGATAATTACCTGTCCGTCTGAACCACCTGCACAGTACTTACCATGCCTTCCCTGCCAAGAAGACACAAGTTAGTTGTAACAGGTTTAAATATACGAGGGGATCACTGGCACGTTGCCATAATGGACGGGCTAGTCTCGGGACGGAATGACATGCGACGCAGAGGACAGGAGGTGCCACAAGCCACTCCATCCGAAGCAGGCGACTATCGTGAGTTCCGTCTGGATCAGATCGGTGCCAGTGCCCCAGTGATCGTCCGCAGAAACTAAGACCTTGTGCACAAGTTGTCCGTGATCAACGTAGTACACTAAGTTAGCATTTGAGGCAATTCAGGGCAATATCAGGCGCAGGGCAATAACAGGGCAAGATCTACTTTTGCATAGTCTTCCTGTTCAGTTTATTGTATTCAAGATAAGTTCTTTACATAGCACAATTTAAGAAGAAATATGAATTCTAACTTGTATTTATGCATATGATGAACATTCCAACGAACAAGCATGTAAGTAAGTAACCGTTCACAAGTTTGATTGACAAGCATAATTTCCCGAGTCTATTCCCTTATTATCTTGAAGTCTTTTAGTTATTACTTGGTATCGTTTGATCGGGGCAAGAACGAATACAAGATTTAGATGTGAAGACTGGAAGAAGGTCCAGCTAATCGGGATGGTAGCCACTCACTTAGTAGTTGGAAGGAAGAAGGAAAGAGATGCTTCAGGAGTCCGTTCGAGCGGTGCCTACTACTGGTTCACCTACATTGCCACGAATAGCTGATCAATACGTCTTCCACCCTCTCCAATATCGGAATTAAAGTGCAGTCCAATAAACGAAAGCAATGAAATCCATTGAAACCGTTCAAGAAAACTCAAGCAAATCCGAAAACCAACTCAAGGCACGAAAGCAACAAGCGACAGCAAAAACTAGGCAACAAAAGATGCAGCGGAGAGGTCCCTCCTGACTCTGCCGCTAAGTCGATCCCGGGGGCACGGTCCACTAAATATAGGAATCAATTCCGAAGAAGAAAATCCATAAAGAGGATGGGCTCTTGTTTCAATCTATCCCGATCGAACGATACCGTCTTGTATTTTTTAGCCGCGCTCCCCGAATAGGGGGAACGGGGCAACACACCTAGCACCGATTATTGAGTCGACCAATTTTGTGCCAACTTTCTCCCTCGTCGAGTCGGCGACGGTTGACTAGTGACTAGTCCCCGACTAGTCGGCCGCCTAGCCGAATTTTACAACATTGACTAGAGCCACGGGACCGCTTCGACCTAGGAAGAATAGAGGTGCTGACGTACTAGCATCAGAATTATAGGATCTTTAGTGGGGCTCACTACCTATACTAGAAGGGGGCACCGTAGATTCCAGGTTAGTCAAGACAGCTCGTAGCTGGTGACCTTCATATAGATAGACTGCATATATATCATAATGTCTTATGCAGTAAAAAGTATGCTAACAATGTTTTATGCAGGCAAAGTAAATTATTACTTGATTACAGGGATGACTACACGACCGTGGGTAAGAATCACCAATGTGGTGATATCATGTATGCTTTATATTCTTATCATTTATGAATATAACATGTATGCTTTATATTCCTATCACATATAAATTGTTAATCGACCATAAGTGTCACGCCCTAGTACCGAAATACGGAGACGAACATGGCCAGCTATCCCGTACAAGGTATAGAACGACGTATGTCGGTCACGGCTGTAGCTAGAGAAGTTTGCATTCTACAAGCAAGTCACTTAGGGTCACATAGAACATCTAATATCTCAATCAGTCAAACGAGGATAGTAAACATAGAATATATATGACAGGGAAGTAAGGTATCCCAAACGTCCTGCCATAACATTCTAAAAACTAGCTGTACAAAATGAGAAGCTGGCAGAGTAAGTAAAGTACATGACCATGATCAGCTGCAGTCTGATTAATTACAATCATTTAAGGAAACTAATTTTTTAGATTTACGGCTAACAAGTACCGATGGCTAAATGCCCAAAATAGAAGAATGTACAATAACGAGCAGTGATTAAGAAACCCACTCTTATCCCTCAGCAGCCATCCGTCTGGTGTGCACCATTGTTCACGGGAAAGTAAGTTGGATCCTTGGATGCTGGCTCTAAAACTGGCCATGCAAAACCAGTGGGGTTAGACCCAAAATAGCAAGCACCACAAAGGAAGCACGAATGAAGGAACAAAACCAGTAAGAAATAAACACATATATATAGTTATGTCTCATAGTTTTGGTCCATAGCCTACCGTGATACAATAATCTAACCATACAACCAAACAAGGACAAGGGTTAGACCATCGCACCGGATAGTCCATGTCCCAAAACTATTTAACAGGAGATACAATACACAATCAAGTTCAGTTACATAATCGGCCAATCACTTGTACGTCTTATTAGGTTGAGTCTGGGTTATTCTAGAGATATACGCGTATAATAGGAATCCTCAGATCGAGCCATGTGCTAGCAAGGCTAACCGAGCCATGAATTGCCATATAGAACGTAGTATTTATGTATTGGTCCCTCGTAAGTCCACCGTGCTAAGATCGTATAGAAAATATAGTACAATATAATAGTCAGATATTGCCTGTAAACCCCCTCGATTTATTTTGTAGATCGTCAGGGTTAGATTTGGAAAATTTTGGTTTTAGCAGCAGATGTTGAGGTTTAGAGTGGAGATAGGTTTGTTTGGTATTTAATTCATTTAATTAAACCCTTGGCGCGCCCTATCATTGCTAAATTATTCGGAGCCCAATATCAGCCCGAAAATTCTATCGGACTATTATACTTCTGACTTGACCCGCCAAATTAGGCACTGGACTTTTCCGTCACTTAAAATCAGTTTTCGTTGTGCTCTAAATTAAATGCACAATTTTCCAAAACCGTAATCCATATTTAATTTCGTATCGGACACCTGTATCGTTACCCTAAATTTTGAGATACCAACTTAACCCGTTGAGCCGGACCAATTTAAGGGTCCAAGACTGACTCTAAGCCCTCACCATTTTTGACCTTTGCGTCATTTCCGGATTTTGACCCCAAGTGCCCCATTTAATTTAAAAGCGCGGGACACTTTAATTCTATTTAAATCGGGGATACCAATTTTGCCTAATCCTATTTTAATCCTTAATTAATCCCGATGGCCATAAAATTAAACCCGTGCCAAACCCCAACACCCCCTCGCCATGCAAACCATCACCCGCAATTTTCTTTACAATTTTTGCGTTATTTTATGTGTTCGTGCAATTTCCCGAATTTAAGGGGCTAAGTTACAATTTAGTGATTTTAGGTGCCCTCACCCCATTGGCCAAAACCAAATGGAGAGGTCACAAATTTGGGTCCAATTTACACTCATCCCTTCACCACTCCTCATGAAGAAATTATTTTTCTTCATGACATATCTAGGCCCTCCATTTTGAATAGGAGCATCTCCACCCTCCATCCATTCACCACTCCCTATAAAATATCACATCATCCCACCCTCATAAACTCCAACCGGCCCTAATCCCCATGTCTTCGAAAACCCCCTCTCTCTCTCTCTCTCTCTCTCCTCCCTCCTCTACATTACCAACCGAATCCTCTTTATTTCTTCTCCCATTCCTTTCATCTTCCCTTCTTCTTCTTCCTCCATTTCTCTTTCAAAAAAAAGGGGGGGAAACACCCTCCGGCCAACCTCCCATCTCCGACTAAACTTTCCTCCGGCTACTCTTCCTTTTCCACTAGAACCTCCACGAGCCCGCTCCTCCAGT
This sequence comes from Iris macrosiphon, assembly GCA_036927795.1. Taxonomy (NCBI): domain Eukaryota; kingdom Viridiplantae; phylum Streptophyta; class Magnoliopsida; order Asparagales; family Iridaceae; genus Iris; species Iris macrosiphon. Next base: position 99,220,516 of record JAYESA010000001.1, on the reverse strand, counting down.
CTACACATCACGACCACCGTCTCCGGCCAAGGGCACCGCCACGGCTGCTCTACTCCGGACTCCACCGACCAACCATCCACCCCTCCACGTCCAGTCGACCGCCTCCAGCAGCTCCCTCAACCACCACAGCTCCACCCCCATCCCCGACTTCTCCATCTTCTCATTGTACATCCGCCTGACTCCACCGCGGCTCCACCCTGCCACCCGGCCACCGCACCTCCATGAGCCGGCCAACCTCCACTCGGCAGCAGCGTTGACACCACTGCAATCGTCTCCTCCTCGGCCTCTCCAGTCGGCCGTCCACCGCCGAGGTCCACCCGCTGCACCCACGAGCCAGCCACCTGACGTCGACTCATTCCCGTTGCTACTGTCGACCCCACTCTCCGACATTAACGGCCTGCACTCCGCCTCCACGACAGTGCACCCGCAGCCCCACTGCTCTTCGACGACAACCCGTCCCCTCTCCGACGAACTACTGCTTATCGACATCCCCTCTCCGGCCATCCTCGGTTCTCCGGCCAGCAGTCACCTCGCCGAGGTGATACTTTCCCTTTCCCTCTCTTTACTTATATTCCTGTTGAGTTAACTAGGTTTTTGTTATATATCTTGTTGGTGTATTGTAGTGTTGATGATGAACATGGATAATGACTTGAGATTAGGGATTAAAGTGGTGTTAGGGTTTAATGGAGGTTAGGATTTATGGTTGCATAAATTAAAATGGATTTAAATAATTTGCATGAAGGTTGGGGATTTGATTTTTAATGAGATATTATGAATATTATGGAAGTGAATGATTTTAGATTTAGTTTTAGTTTAAGGTTTAAATATGGTTTGTTGAGTTTGGGGTTGAATGCATCAAGATTTAGAGTATATTACGTTGTTTTTACATATATGTTAATTATCCTTAAAGAGCAGGTAATTTATGGTGAAGGGGTGTTGATATCATTAAGATGCTCATTATTTTGAGGACTTGATAACTAGTGACAAAATTCGATTGGGGAATACGAATATGCAATTGTGTACCATACATAGTGAGAAGGGTTGGAATACTTGAGTAATGTTCGTGAGGGTTTGATAGATAATGATTATTAGATGAAAGCTGGCTTATAATAAAGAGTTAATTGAAGAGTAGTTCATATGGTAAAGTGGTAATGAAGGCTATAAAGGAAGGCCTAATAATTAAGGAATAATTATTTTTGAAGAAGACATAATTAAACGTGATGCTAATGTCTATAAAGATCAGAAGAGACTGAGGATTGGATCAGGGTTTGATTAATTGAATATCGAGATTGAGATTGGGTTGATGATATTGTACAGGGGATTAGTTGAGTAGATGTAGCGTACTCCGAGTCAACCTTAGTCAACCTCCAAGTGTCTTGTCCCTGTGAGTCGTAGCTGAGACTGAGTTTAGGTGTAGATGTATGTCGCATCCCTATCTATCGTGGAACAGATTATTGATTATTGGTTGTATCTCATCTCTAGGTACTGCGGGACCTGAGGACTTGGATGCGGTACCAGGACCCCGTCATCAGCAGCCTCGTATAGGCAAGTGTACCTTGCCACCCTGTATTACAGACACTTGTTGTTCTTTATGTACATTATGCACGTATTTATGTTGTCGTTCGATACCTCACGTCCGGATCACAACCGGGTGCTGACGTTCGTCGTAACATCTTAGAATAATTATTAAATGCTTTGTAATACCTCGATGCACGTACCTGAGTACATCGACACCCCAGGACAGACTCACACACTGTGATCGTGCTAGATTCCTGTATCCTGATAATGACATCATGACTAGAGACTGGGACGACCTTAGGGTCACGTCTGTTGAGTTACTTCCGTGAGTCGAGACTGTTAGTTAGAGGTTCAGGTTCAACGCACAATCGTTGACCGCTTGGGAAGGGGAAGACAGTTACTAGACGCTTGGGCTCCTCTGCACGCGCTTATATATTTATGTAGTATTTATATTGTGATCCTGTATCTAGTGTAGTGGTTTCACCCGTGTGACTCTTTGCCCAGAGCGGCGGTACGTGCCGTGTGTTTTCTTGTCCAGAGCTACAGTTTTATTTTGGACAGCCCACGCGTCGAACATTGTCTTTAAATTTTGTCACACTTGTTTGGTTATGCTAGAGTACCTTGTTGTTTGTACTAGTACTTTCTGTTTACTTGGCATGTTGTATTTCTGTACCTTGTTATGTCCATCTGAGGACCTGGTTCCCTGCCAGTTTTGCATCATAGATGATTACGGAGCATTTGGAGTTGTTGTTGGTGTTGCATGTCTTGCGGGCATGGTACCAGGTACTCACATTATATCTACCGACATTACGGTTATTTTGTATTGATTATTCATCTGCTGTTGTAGCCTAGTTTTTATAGACTCATGTTTCTTCTCGAGTCTATTCGAGTTAGTGTGTTATTGGGCGGCTGACTCTAGCACATATAGCTCATTCTTGTATACTGCTGTACATTGTAGATTGAGACATAGAGGTTTACATTTATGGAATATCTAGGTAGTGCCCTTTATATTACAGCTTATACGTATTCGAGTCAGACCAGAGTCTGGTCGAATGTGTAGCTGGCGTATCACGTATTCCTGCTCCTACGTATTTTGGGACTGGGGCGTGACATTGTCATCCACTAATGAGGATTTAAACAATATCCATAGGGGCTATCCTGCACATCCTAGACAATTATTTGGGGGTGGCTAGTTAAGCACGATCTCGGGATTTTGTCCCTCCCAATTCAATAAATATTTTAGTTTCCTAGTTAACCCTACAGTTAGCTGGAATCTCATGACGTGGTCACATGATATTCTCCTTATATGTCGCACCGTAGTACAGACATGCTAGATACGAATTCACTTTGTCACTTAGTAGTCCAATTTGGATTCACCCCAGCGTGATGCAACAATCAAACAAGTTCTAACCACGCTTAAAAATTGACTAAACCATTTTGTACATGCTTGGAGGAATCGTATTATATCACGTCGCGTAGCACGTAGGTACACCTCAGTGTAAACATGTAATATAATCACATAGGAACACTTAGCACGTTGGAACACATAACACGTAGTAAGTGTATCAGCACGGATATAAGTGGTCGAGTCAAGTCACCAATCACACTAAATCATATGAGTTATATCACATTGCAACACATAAGTCAAGTCATGCACATAGGTGGTGTAGTCACTTGGCGCATGGTCAAACTATACACATAGTCTTGTCAGGCACATAGACAAGTCAAGCGCATAGGTGGGTCTAATACTCTCACAGCATCAAGATTACACATAGGAATCAAAATTCCAATGGAACACTCAAACCAAATTAATTCAATAAATGTGTGCTGAGGGCCGTATGCGCATGAAGATCAAGGCCGCATGGAATATAGAGCGCATGGAATGTGGGGCGCATAGACAGGCAAAGTTCACTCATCGGGGCAAGTGCTAAGTGACGGGCAATAAATACAAGTCAAAGAAGTGACTGATGTGACTTGATGTGACAAGCCAAAAATGTCAGGGAGATAAGATAAAAGCATGAAAAGATGTGCAGAGTCGCAAAAGTCTTGAAAAGGCATGCGCCCAAAAGATGAGACACATGGCTTGTGGGTGCATAGTCTCTTGGCCGCATGGGCGCATAGAGTATGGCCTTAGTTAATTCACATGCGTTCAAGGTACTATGCGTCCGACTTTAGAATGCATGCACAGAGCAGTCATGCGTCCAACAAGATGGGTGCATGCTAGAGGATCGCATATTGCTGGGCCGCATGGTACTCCATCGTCCCAGAACAGCAAGTTCGGCCATGGAAAAGCTCCAAGAACCCGAAAACTTGTACCCTTCATAAAAACTTTATTCCAACTCCAAATCAAGTGAACCAAAAGCCAAAACGCCTGAAATGGAATGCTCTATCACCTAGGAAAATTGGTTTTTCTAAAATACCATATTTTAATATATCAAAACCAAGAAAAACTTATGGAACCCATAAAAATTCTAAACTAAAAATGTAGATCTACTCGCATCCACCCATCTAAACCGAAAACTCTAAACATTAAAAGTGTTTAGAATCATAATGTACACATATTAGACTAATAAAATGCAAGAAAAGAGTAAGGGTTAAAATCTAAGGGTCTCCATATCATGCAAGGTGTACTTACCTAAAATAAAAGAAGGAGGATGAAAATGAGAGAATGAAGGAAGAGAGAGAGAAAGAAGTTGGGTTATATAGCTAGGGTTTGAGGTTTAAACCATGGGTTCTCTCATAACTTGAACCAACCTACAAAATAAACCATGAACCACACTAAACCAAAGAATGGGTCTAGTCTCCATGCAACCTAATAACATACAAGCAAAAAATAATACGTCCCAAAATACTTATATCGAAAATGGTGAGTGACACTAAGGCAACATGACAATTTCATACCTAATAATATTCCTATCACATGATTACTTGGTGTGAATTTTAGGTGAGTTGGGTCAGCCTTCTTACTAGTACTCAATATGTACTGACCCATGTTTGTAGGCACCCTCATGAACTTATGTGCGGGAAACAGCTTGAACAGTTCTGAGGCATCAAAGAATTATTGGGCGCAGCAGAAGCATTTTTGATAAAGACGTCGACTTCTGATATAAAGCACATAATTTATTGAATAATGTGATTCTTTTGTACTAGTAATGTTATAAGCAAAGTCAAAAACTTCAATGTAAGTCTAGATTGGCATAATTTAAGTTGGCTATTGAGAGTCTTGTATTCACCTACAAGTCTTGTATTCTATTACAAATAAAAAAGATACATTCATTTATATCTTGTTGTGACTTTAATTTATTTTTTTACTTTCGCTGAAATGTTATTGTTTCTGAGGTATACCATTGATTGTCTATCTTGTTGCCTTGTACAAGTCTAAACTAGACTTGTACGGCATCATGCCCAGTGTCTACTTTTTTATTCTCTGGAATCGGGACATGACAAAAGCGATGAACGATGATGAGTCAAAGATTGACGGTCAGTTTATCGGTCCCATAACAGTTGGTCGGTCTTCAGGTGGGGGTTGTTCCATGGATCCGGTTTTGGTAATGAGTGGTTTGCCAAAGCTTCATGAAGCGACATTGGTTTTAACAGTTTGAAGCCAGGGATGAGATCAATGTGTGCAGCAAACTCAATCTGAGACTGGTGCATCTCTATTTGCACAGTTTTGGAAGACCTGTGGGTTATCGATGGCGTGCACTTTTATGTCGGACACGAAGGTGGAAAGGTTCCGGAGCTCGAATCTTGAGGGAACCGCACCGTCCGTCTGGTTAGGCCAGCTAAGAGTGAAGAAGCTCGTCGGAATGGTAACACATTCCGGTAGAAGGCGAAAGTCAGGGACAGGCAGCCAAGACTTTCGATGAGGCTGATCGTCAATGACTTCGATGTTAGCTGAGTTATTGATGTCGACAGAATCTCAGTGGTACAAGAGGTGCTATGCATGGCAGATAGCGTCGACATGGTGGTCGAGGATTTGGATACGAAGAAAGATGTAAAGCAGCTCGGGGGATCAGAGATCAGTGATAAAGGAGAGTGGGAACTCTGTCGCGTGACGACAAGCAAGAAGTCCAGTTGAAAAGCCATAGGGCCAACACCTCTCATCAGACTGTTTGGGATGAATGTTGAGTATTGTCCAGTCTGTGAGTGATCTCGGTTAGAATTCGGTCCTGGCCGAATTCGATCCAAGTTCGGTATTTGTTAGCAAGAACTTATTTGGCAGGGACCAACCGAACTCTGTACGAGTTCAGTTCGGTCGAGGATGAACGAGTTGTGGTTTTTAATCATCTTCGTTGGTTTCGTACGGACGGTCATTATTGGTGCTAGTCTATTTTAGGATTTTCTATGACCTAAAATATGGTTTCTCAACCCATTTATATGGGTTCAGGTGGAGGCATAGGAGCACACACGTGAGATTAGAGGGTGCTTGTCCACAGAAAATCTAAGAGAAAGATCATACTTTGTTCTTAGGGCTCTCCATCCAATACAGCAAGAAAAGATTTGTACAGAAAATCTTTATATTCGTACAGGGAGATCGCTACAGGTAGATGGGTGATTTCGAATTGTAATCTTTTTCTTTCTACTTGAATTTGGTGAGGGGGGCCAAATCTTTGGACAAATGATTCAACATAGTTTATGTTGGTTAAATTCCTAAATAATGCAAATAGGAAGATGTAAATTAAAACAAGAAATAGTATAGGATTCGAGGCACGTTACACGCTGTCCTTAGAATAGAATTTTGCCCCACGAACAGTGCAGTGGGTTTCTGGCGATCTATCCCCGAGATACAATGAATCCTTCGATTCACTTCACCGTGCACCCGGTGGCGAATCCCACGAACGATCACAACCTTGCCCAACAAATAGAAATTGGACGGAGAAGTTTTGGAGGAATTTTTTTTCTGGTGTTTTTCTTTTCTTTTTCGTCTCTGTGAGATTGTTCTTCCGTCCGAACAGAGAGTGAGAGAGAGAGAGAAAAGAAAAACCGATTTCTATTTTTCAGATCTCAGGATCGTGTCCTGGATATATCTCTCACGTAACCTTTCCCACTTTTTCAGTAACGGGATTACGTGAGAACAGTTCCGCGGAAGACCAGCAACCCACTAGACCAAATCAACGAAAATAAAAAATAAAATAAAATAAGTTATAAAATTACCTTTGTACCCGTGTCCGTTCCGCGGCGCGCAAGCGTGCAAAGTGCTAAGTGCGCGAATAATAAATGCGTAAAAATGCGCATTAAATTGTGCACCCACTCGCGGGTTGGATGAGATCAAGCCCATCCCCTATAAAGACCACTTACCCACTAAGAGGGGTAAAGCAATATATGGAAAGGAGAATGACTTCTCCTTTCCCATGTGGGACTAAAAAAAAGGAGTGCTTTGTTGAATTATATAGTTTAGATAAATCTAACAATAAATCTAACAATCCCCCACATGATTCAACAAAAGAAGAAAGGAAGGTATAGCACGATAGGACATATAGGAAGGAAAACAAGATATGGGCAATCATACTGTGTATCAGGGGAAGGTGTCTTCCGGACTTGAACCTCCCTTTAGTGTTATACATCTCATCTATACAGACCCAAAGTGACTTAAGTCTTGAACTTAGGATCTTACTTGTACAGACTCAACATACACACAAACACATTGTAGTCATTTGATCGTATCAACAGTTGTGCACTTTTCGGCCATGTGCTATCTCGTTTTCTTAAGAGCTCTAGAGAACAGCCCGAGTTCCCATAGAAAGCGGCCCCACTTTCACTCTTAAATAGGTGAATCTTTCTAGGTATTCTGCAATTTATATATCCTGCTTTACAAGCCACAGATTCATTAAGATTTTACAATCACCCTTTTATTTATTGCAGATCAACACTATACATTAGAGGAATGGTTCTTTACAATTACTATCATATAGTATTTCCAGTCACACATCAATTTTGTTGTTACCCATTGAACCTTTTCTTGGTGCTTCCAATCAAAGGTTGGGTTGCCTTTGAGGTGACTCAATCTAAGGGCTTTAATCCCATTCCTCTTGCCGTCTCCAACACAAGTCTCCTTGAGAGCCCTTTAGTTAGAGGATATGCTAGATTGTTCTTTGATTTGACGAAGTCAATTGCAATTACTCCACTGGATCACAATTGCTTCTCCCGATTGTACCTCAGACGTATATGTCTGGATTTTCTATTATAACTTGTCCTTTGAGCCTTTGCTATTGCAGTTTGGCTGTCACAGTGTACAGGGATAGCATGAACTAGTTTGCTCCACAGAGGAATATCTGTTACCAGATTCCTAAGCAAGTCAGCTTCCTCACTGGTGAGGTCAAGAGCTATAAATTCTGCCTCCATAGTAGATCTAGAAATAAAGGTCTGCCTGGTAGAGTTCCACGCAACAGCAGCTCCACCCAATGTGAATACATATCAACTTGTGGCTTTGGTCTCATCTGTATCGGAGATCCAGTTCGCATCAGTATACCCTTCTAATACAGATCGGTATCCTCCATAGAATAATCTATGGGATATCGTGCCTTTTAGGTATCTCATTACCCGTTCTAAGGCAGTCCAATGTGAACTATTCGGATTGCTAGTATACCGACTAAGCTTTCCTACTGCGTAGGAAATATCAGGTCTGGTACGATTAGCAATATAGTTCAGGCATCCGATTTGCTGAAAATACTTCAACTGAGCCACACTGTCTCCTTTATTCTTCTTCAACCTGATACTTGCATCATATGGAGTACTTACAGGTTTAGAATCAAAATAGTTAAATCTTTTTAGAACCTTTTCTATATAGTGAGATTGGGAGATACAAATTCCCTCAGAAGTGCGACTTAATTTAAGTCCTAAAATTACATCAGCAGGTCCTAAATCTTTCATATCAAAATTTTGAGACAGAAATGATTTGATATCATAAATAATATCCATATCAGTACCAAAAATAAGAATGTCATCAACATACAGGCATAATATTATACAAGAGCTACCAATAGTTTTGCTATATACACATTTATCAGAATCATTAATAGCAAAACCATATGATAGAATTACCTTGTCAAATTTATCATGCCATTGCTTTGGCGCTTGTTTCAGCCCATAGAGAGATTTAATTAATTTGCATACCTTGTGTTCTTGACCTGGAATAACAAACCCTTCAGGTTGTTCCATATAGATCTCTTTCTGTAAATCTCCATTCAGAAATGCAGTTTTTACATCCATTTGATGAATAAACAGTTTATGAACAGATACAATGGCTATTAACATTCTAATTGTAGCAATTCTTGTAACAGGAGAGTAAGTGTCAAAAAAGTCTACCCCTTCTCTTTGTTTGAACCCTTTAGCCACTAACCTGGCTTTGAATTTCTCAATAGACCCATCAGGTCTTAACTTCTTTCTGAAGATCCATTTGCAACCTATTGGTTTGCAACCTGCAGGAAGGTTAACCAAATCCCAAGTTCTATTTGATATAATAGAATCCATTTCACTATTTATGGCCTCTTTCCAAAATAAGGAATCGACTGAGGACATAGCCCCTTGATAAGATATAGGATCATCTTCAACGAGGTAGGTGAAAAAACCTTCACCTAGGTTTGGTTCTTGTCTTGTTCTTTTACTTCTCCTGGGTTCTGTTGGGGTAATCTCCTCTGGTTGTGAACTAGAGGTTACTACAGGGACTTGTGTAGAAATAGAAGAACTAGATATTCTATTTTTCAATGGAAAAATATTTTCAAAAAATGTAGCATCCCTAGATTCCATAACCGTGTTAGCATCAATACCATTTACCTCACTCTTAATTACAAGAAATCTATAAGCAGTACTATTTTTGACATATCCTAAAAATACACAGTCTACGGTCTTTGGTCCCAATTTTCTTTTCTTGGTAGGAGGGACAGAAACTTTAGCAAGGCACCCCCACACTTTGAAATATTTTAAAGATGGCTTTCTACCTCTCCAAAGTTCATAAGGGGTCTAATCAGTCTTTTTGAAAGGAACTTTATTTAAGATATGACATGCAGAAAGAAGGGCTTCCCCCCACAAATAATCAGATAAACCAGAGCTACCTAACATAGCATGAATTATATCAAGAAATATTCTATTTTTTCTTTCTGCTACCCCATTCTGTTGAGGAGCATAAGGAGCAGTTACCTCATGTATAATACCATGCAATTCACAAAATGAGTCAAACTCGGCAGAGGTGTATTCACCCCCACGATCAGACCTAAGAATTTTAATTTTCTTCTCAAGTTGGTTTTTAACTTCAGCTTTAAAAGATACAAACTTACTGAAAGCTTCATCTTTAGTTCTAAGCAAGTAAACATGGCAGTATTTTGAATAATCATCTATAAATGTAATAAAATACCGTTTACCACCAAGAGTGAGAATACCGTTCAATTCACAGATATCGCTGTGAATAAGCTCCAATAGCTGAGAACTCCTTTCAACGGAATGAAAGGATTTTCTGGGCTGTTTGGCTTGTGTACAAATCTTACATTTTCCATTCCTGCTCATGTCAATCTTAGGAATCAATTGTAACTTAGACATTCTCTTTAAAGAGTTAAAATTGACATGTCCCAAACGACCATGCCAAACATCACAACTATCAGTATTATAAAAGAGAGCATTTGAATCAGAAGTAGAAGTAGATGCAATATTATTTAAACATGAATTTAATGTACTGCAAGACATGTCCACAGAAAGTTTAAACAGACCCCCACATACATAGCCTTTTCCAATAAAGTTACCGTTCAGGGAGATTACAACTTGATCAGACTCAAATACCAGTTTGTAACCATGTTAATTTAGCAAATAACCAGAAATTAAGTTCTTGTTTACGTCCGGTACGTGCTGCACATTATGCAAAGGGAGAATCTTGCCCGAAGATAACTTGAGGTTCACTCTTCCCTTTTCATGCACTCTGGCAGCACTTGAGTTTCCTATAGCTACTGATTCGCCTTCCTCAACCTGTCGATAGGAGAAAAAAGAATCAATATTAGGGCATACATGGACATTTGCCCCTGTATCAACCCACCAGTCAGTAGGCTGATACGATGACTCAAAAATAGAACATACAGTTACTAACCTCTAATCATCGGTACCGATAGATTCGGTCCCGGCTATGATAACATGAGCCTGTGGAACAACAGTAGAGTCTGCAGGAGTTCGACGATCAGGATTCTGAAATCCCTGACCCTTCTTCCTGTGGCGGCATTGCCTAGTAAAGTGACCAGGCTTACCAAAGTTGTAACATTCTCGCTTAGGTCTGTTGTCTTTCCCAATCGCAGCTCTTGGCTTAAGAAACTATTTTTTTGCAGGATTTCTGTTCTGGGGGTTGTTCCTCTGTTGATAGGGTTGTCCCTTAGGCTTTTCCTTGGTTTCAACAATGTGTAACTTTGCCTCGAATTCAATACTAAGAGGCTCCTTGTCTCTAGTTCTACCTTCTTCCTCAATGTGGAAGGACACAAACAGGTCATCTAAAGACATGGGTTCCTTATTATGTTTTAATTTTAAACCAAATTCCTTCCAAGAAGGGGGAAGTTTATTAATGAAGGCAGCAATTAGAAACTTATCCGCAAATGGCATGTCTTTCTGAGAAATCTCGTTTACGATTGTTTGAAGGATATTAGTCTGTTCAACAACAGACTTCTCATCTACCATTTTTAACTCTAAAAATTTGTCAACAATGTAAATCTCAGAACCCGCTCCTTCATTGGAGTATTTTATATCGAGAGCTTCCCAAAGCTCTCTGGACGTAGAGGTAGTGCAGTATATATCATAGAGGGTGTCAGAAAGACAACTGAGAATTTTACCGTGACAGATAAAGTCTGTCTCGTTGTAGGACTCTAATTCGTAGGTCCTGGCAGGTTCGTGTAAGTCAGGTTGGATTTTCGGTTCTTTGAGAACCTTAACCAGTTTCAAGCAAGTCAGCCAATAGATGACCTACGTTGCCATCTCTTAAAATTCAGGCCATCAAACTTCTCCGGTTTGGAGGAGTTATGAATGTTCGTGGTCAGTTCTTCTACGGTGTTCATCATGTAGATAGTAATTTTTCAACCAGAAAATAGAAAGTGGACAGAAGCTACGAAGATTCTATTCTAAGATTGTTGGTTAAATTAATAAATAATGCAAATAGGAAGATGTAAAATTAAAACAAAAAATAGTATAGGATTCGAGGCACGTTACACGCTGTCCTTAGAATAGAATTTTGCCCCACGAACAGTGTAGTGGGTTCCTGGCGATCTATCCCCGAGATACAACGAATCCTTCGATTCACTTCACCGTGCACCCGGTGGCGAATCCCACGAACGATCACAACCTTGCCCGACAAATAGAAATTGGACGGAGGAGTTTTGGAGGAATTTTTGTTCTGGTGTTTTTTTTCTTTTTTGTCTCTGTGAGATTGTTCTTCCGTCCGAACAGAGAGTGAGAGAGAGAGAGAAAAGAAAAAACCGATTTCTAATTTTTAGATCTCAAGATCGTGTCCTGGATATATCTCTCACGTAACCTTTCCCACTTTTTCAGTAACATGATCACGTGAGAACAGTTCCGCGGAAGACCAGCAAACCACCAGACCAAATCAACGGAAATAAAAAATAAAATAAGTTATGAAATTACCTTTGTACCCGTGTCCGTTCCGCGGCGCGCAAGGGTGCAAAGTGCTAAGTGCGCGAATAATAAACGCGTAAAATGCGCATTAAATCGTGCACCCGCTCGCGGGTTAGATGAGATCAAGTCCATCCCCTATAAAGCTCACTTACCCACTAAGAGGGGTAAAGCAATATATGGAAAGGAGAATGACTTCTCTTTTCCCATGTGGGACTAAAAGAAAGGAGTGCTTTGTTGAATCATATAGTTTAGATAAATCTAACAATCCCCCACATGATTCAACAAAAGAAGAAAGGAAGGTATAGCACGATAGGACATATAGGAAGGAAAATAAGATATGGGCAATCACACTGTATATCAGGGGAAGGTGTCTTCCGGACTTGAACTTCCCCTTAGTGTTATACATCTCATCTATACAGATCCAAAGTGACTTAAGTCTTGAACTTAGGATCTTACTTGTACAGACTCAACATACACACAAACACATTGTAGTCATTTGATCGTATCAACAGTTGTGCACTTTTCGGCCATGTGCTATCTCATTTTCTTAATAGCTCTAGAGAACAGCCCGAGTTCCCATAGAAAGCGGCCCCACTTTCACTCTTAAATAGGTGAATCTTTCTAGGTATTCTGCAATTTATATATCCTGCTTTACAAGCCACAGATTCATTAAGATTTTACAATCACCCTTTTATTTATTGCAGATCAACACTATACATTAGAGGAATGGTTCTTTACAATTACTATCATATAGTATTTCCAGTCACACATCAATTTTGTTGTTACCCATTGAACCTTTTCTTGGTGCTTCCAATCAAAGGTTGGGTTGCCTTTGAGGTGACTCAATCTAAGGGCTTTAATCCCATTCCTCTTGCCGTCTCCAACACAAGTCTCCTTGAGAGCCCTTTAGTTAGAGGATATGCTAGATTGTTCTTTGATTTGACGAAGTCAATTGCAATTACTCCACTGGATCACAATTGCTTCTCCCGATTGTACCTCAGACGTATATGTCTGGATTTTCTATTATAACTTGTCCTTTGAGCCTTTGCTATTGCAGTTTGGCTGTCACAGTGTACAGGGATAGCATGAACTGGTTTGCTCCACAGAGGAATATCTATTACCAGATTCCTAAGCCAGTCAGCTTCCTCACTGGTGAGGTAAAGAGCTATAAATTCTGCCTCCATAGTAGATCTAGAAATACAGGTCTGCCTGGTAGAGTTCCACGCAACAGCAGCTCCACCCAATGTGAATACATATCCACTTGTGGCTTTGGTCTCATCTGTATCGGAGATCCAGTTCGCATCAGTATATCCTTCTAATACAGATGGGTATCCTCCATAGAATAATCCATGGGATATCGTGCCCTTTAGGTATCTCATTACCCGTTCCAAGGCAGTCCAATGTGAACTATTCGGATTGCTAGTATACCGACTAAGCTTTCCTACTGCATAGGAAATATCAGGTCTTGTACGATTAGCAATATAGTTCAGGCATCCGATTTGCTGAGAATACTTCAACTGAGCCACACTGTCTCCTTTATTCTTCTTCAACCTGATACTTGCATCATATGGAGTACTTACAGGTTTAGAATCAAAATAGTTAAATTTTTTTAGAACCTTTTATATATAGTGAGATTGGGAGATACCAATTCCCTCAGAAGTGCGACTTAATTTAAGTCCTAAAATTACATCAACAGGTCCTAAATCTTTCATATCAAAATTTTGAGACAGAAATGATTTGATATCATAAATAATATCCATGTCAGTACCAAAAATAAGAATGTCATCAACATACATGCATAATATTACACAAGAGCTACCAATAGTTTTGCTATATACACATTTATCAGAATCATTAATAGCAAAACCATATGATAGAATTACCTTGTCAAATTTATCATGCCATTGCTTTGGCGCTTGTTTCAGTCCATAGAGAGATTTAATTAATTTGCATACCTTGTGTTCTTGACCTGGAATAACAAACCCTTCAGGTTGTTCCATATAGATCTCTTCCTGTAAATCTCCATTCAGAAATGCAATTTTTACATCCATTTGATGAATAAACAGTTTATGAACAGATGCAATGGCTATTAACATTCTAATTGTAGCAATTCTTGTAACAGGAGAGTAAGTGTCAAAAAAGTCTACCCCTTCTCTTTGTTTGAACCCTTTAGCTACTAACCTGGCTTTGAATTTCTCAATAGACCCATCAGGTCTTAACTTCTTTCTGAAGATCTATTTGCAACCTATTGGTTTGCAACCTGCAGGAAGGTTAACCAAATCCCAAGTTCTATTTGATATAATAGAATCCATTTCACTATTTATGGCCTCTTTCCAAAATAAGGAATCGACTGAGGACATAGCCCCTTGATAAGATATAGGATCCTCTTCAACGAGGTAGGTGAAAAAACCTTCACCTAGGTTTGGTTCTCGTCTTGTTCTTTTACTTCTCCTGGGTTCTGCTGGGGTAATCTCCTCTGGTTGTGAACTAGAGGTTACTACAGGGACTTGTGTAGAAATAGAAGAACTAGATATTCTATTTTTCAATGGAAAAACATTTTCAAAAAATGTAGCATCCCTAGATTCCATAACCGTGTTAGCATCAATACCATTTACCTCACTCTTGTAATTCTACTTGAAGTTATATAGATTATGATTTATCCATCGAACATATACTGAATTTTGTCTGTCTTGATACTTGCATTAGACGGATGGTTGGTTCTCAAGTGGATTGATCTAATTTTTGCTGTGGTCAATTTCAGACACGTAGTATCGAAACGCAGTATCGACACTTACATTCCCAACACTTTTAATACCACGGTAATACCAGGAACTCAATGCCAGGTGGGACACTAGGATTCGTAACCGGCTGGCATCCGGTAGATGGTACTAATTACATGTGATCGTACGTACGTCCATGGATCTAATCTTAATTCTGCTGAAATATATTAACTGACCTTGGTAGAGAAACTCTTCCCAACGTGACATGTTCCCATAATCGCAACCTTTGGGCCTGTACTTTCTTGGAGCACTCTCTAAATCATTAAGCGTTGGGGAGTCCAACTTGTACACGAAAAGCTTTTTGCACCGTCAGATGCAATCTTATCCTGTAGTTCTTATGTCACTTTGGAAACCAAGTAGTTGTCTTATATTTTGGCCATGCATACTAATGGGATAAGCTTCACCATCTTTATCAACAAGAAACACTTCTTACATCGTTACACCTCACCTCACACTCACACTCACAATCACTCATTTTCCATACTTAACAATGCGGACCCCTTCTCCCTAAAATGGCTTACATTGAAATAACTCGGTTTTGATATGAGTGATGTCGATCGGTGGCAGAGAATCTGTCGATTCAAATAGTTCGGATCTAGTAAAGATCTACTAACAACCGCCAAACACTAGGCCATAGGTGGATGGATCCATCCGTATATTATATATATGTAGGACCCTGTTTCGATAATGAAAATATAAGGAAATCCGTTGGTTGGTTGACTTTTTTTTTTCTTCATAACACACCAAAGATCTTTGCTATGAGGTACCGTTCATATCATGGTTAGGTGTTTATACCATCATTATTATTATTATTATTATTATTATTATTATTATTATCGCCGTCACCAATTGAAGGCTTCTCTTTGGATAAACTTGACCGTTGTATAGCATTGATAGTGAGAGATATTTCAAATACTACATTTTAATTTTAATTAAATTTTATAGTAATTGAATGTTGCAGTGGACATATATATATTTCTACTTAAAAATTATTAGAAAGCTATAAGGTATTTCATATTTTAAGCGTAACCTGTCTCCTCAAGATTAATTTTTGGGCCCACTAAAATTAATCGTTCTTACCAAACAGAAAAGAAAAATAAACATAAAAAAAGAGGGAGCACAAAATCTTACCTAGCAGAGAAAGAAAATAAAGAAGAAGAAAAAAAAAAAGGAGGTTGATTTAGAGTATTTGTTTGGAGTATATCATTGTGTGCCAATATCAAGAAGACACTCCAAAAATAGTAATTTACATAATTTTTAATAATATGAACTATATGTTTTGAGTGTCTCCACTGTGGATGCTCTTATCATGTCGAATTCTAACATAGGTCAAGTTGTCTATCGAGCCGGACCGGATTCAGATTTGTCTGAATTTGTTCGATTTTGGCCAGTCCGAGTCGGCCGGGGGAAGAAGGGTAGGGCCGGGTCGAAAAAAATCTAAACCCAAATCCAGTCCAGCCCCAGAACCCAGAAATTAGCGGGCCGGTTCTTGGTCGAATATGTTTTGGCCTATCATAAATTAAATTAAAAAAAAAAACTAAATGAATGTCCTTTGGCCATAATTTTTTTAACTTTAACTAGTCCATAATTAAGGAGATTTAATTATTATAATTTGTAGTATTACCATTCGACCCATATTATTTCTCTGAAGGGTTACCAAGTGAATTCAAAACCCTAACATTTTGCCTTTAAATCCAAATAACAAGAAGCAAATAAAATGACAACACGAACAACCTATATAGCATTAAAAAAAAGAACTTTATAGTTTACCACTACTTTCTGTTCGCTTTTTGGACCACTTCCCTTTATCCAAGTTAACCCTAGCTTACTACTCCCCGTTTAACTGGCAAGATCATCCAACCCATAAGCTCAAGCAAACAACAATCTCATTCTACTATTATCTCTCAACTATGATAACATAACATATCTTGAATCCTTGGTTGATTAATGGCTTTATTGGTTTTTGAGATTCCTTCGTGGAGTGGTAATTTAGAGAATACTAGACTCTCATGCAAACAAAATATAAACAGTGCCCACATGACTAGGTAGGATAGTCTAGAGAGGAAATATGAGGGAAGTAGAGAAATGGTATTGTTGGCACAAAATTGGATTACACTTGGAACCATTTACAAGTTTATTAAGACCAATAGTAATAAGTAAAGAAATTTAGGAAGGACTTTTGGGTACATAATGATTTAAACAATATGGTTACAGTTTGCAAGAATACAACTAGGATCATTTTCATGATAGAGTTTTACCAGGGATTGTATGACTTAAACTGGAGATGTGATGTAGTTAAAACCAATTAGTAAAGAGAAACTTAGGCAACAATTGCTCCATTTAAGAGGGGGTGTGATAGATAATCAAAATGGTTGTTGAATGTTCATTTTAGTGGTTGTCGTTTCTCTTTTATTTGTTACCCTCTAGTTGATTATGACCTGAACTATAAATATCTTATAATTGTGCTAGAGGTGTATAGTTGGAAAAATATTGTGGCATGGTTGCGATGGTCAAAAATTAAAGATGTAAATTCTAAATAGTATACCCATAGTTAGCTATAGCCTATTGTTGGGATCCAGATTCTGGTGAATTTTGGAGTCCAAATATGATCAAAAATTTGATTTGATATAATTTAAAAATCTACATTAAATATAAGATTTGAATAGATTTCAAATTTGTATCAAATATTTAATTTGACCATACTTTGACGTTCATAATTAGTGTTGTACTATTTTAGGAGGAATATGATTCTTATTTTAAAGTTTTCTATTTAGGAAATCCTATTATTACCTAAAATAGGATTTTACATCCTATAAATATATGAGGAGGGTGGAGGCACAAAATATAGCGCAAGTTGGAGATTCGGGGTGCTCGTCCACAGAAAATCTAAGAAAAATTTTGTGCTTTGCTGTTAGGACTTCGTCATCCAAGACAAAAGGAAGAAAGAGATCTGATCGAGTAGTCGTCGCCTTGCTCAGGAAGATTGCTACGCGTTGGTGAGTGATTTCAATTATAATCTCTTTCTTTTCTTCTTAAGTGTGGTGAGGGGGGGTGAATCTATTAGGGCAAAGGGTTCAACACTAATTCTGTCAATCTTGTAATTTTACCTGAGTTATAAAGGTTGGAATTTGTCCAAGAGACGTAGTCATCGCCATATAATTGTCTTTATATGTGCTCGGTATTCGTTAGACAGGGGTTGGTTATATCAGGTGGGTGGGCCTAAAATTTTTGCTACGGACACTCTCAAACATGGTGTCAGAACGCTTACACGACGTGTCTGATTGTCAACATCTGGTATCAGCGCTACTGATTTTGGTTTTGGCAACTATGTCTACGGTACAGATGAACACTCATATGATCACCCTCACAAGGAAAAATTGGGCGATTTGGAAGCCAATGATAGAGGATCTAATCTGGTGCAAGGACTTGCATGGTCAGTTGGAGGGCGACAACCCTAAGCCATCGGACAAAGCTGTTGAAGACTGGATCGAAAGACTGTTGGATTCATCCGCCAATGGCTGGACGACTCAGTGTTTCATCACGTGTCAATGGAGATCAGTTCAACAAAAGCATTGTGGGAGAAGCTGCATTCGCTGTACGAAATGAAGACAACTGGCAACAAGGCATTTCTGATTCGCCAACTCGTCAACTCGAAGTACACGGAGGGTGCCCCAGTGGCACAAAATCTGAATGATCTTCAAGGTATTATCAATCAGTTGTCTACGATAAAGATGGTGATTGATGATGAGATTCACGCCCTTTTGCTTTTGAGTTCTCTGCTGGAAAGCTGGGAGACTTGATGGTATGCTTGGTGGAGTTGTCAAGATGGAGGGAGTCAAAAGTAGCTTGTTGAACGAGGAGATCCGGCATAACCAAGTGAAATTGTCACAGGAGTCCGCTCTGGTGGCTTCCCCTGGGAAGGGAAGACCCAAGTCACAAGCGAGGTCATGTGAGAGTTCTCGGAATCTTGCGACTTTGGACCGCAAGGAGGGCTGCTATAATTGTGGCAAAATGGGTCATATCAATAGGAACTGCATGAAGCTCAAAGCTGAGAAGGCCAAAGTCAAGGATGATCGGGACGATATTAGGCTATGAGAGATCTTATCACCGCAGCAACCAACGCAGATGAACCTTATGGCATGTGTGATGATGACGATTGGTTCATGGACACGGGGGCGTCGTATCACGCCACTGCATATAGGAAGATCTTCACGTCATACCACGGTGACATGTTTAGACGTGTGAAGATGGGAAACAAGGGGACGGTTGCAGTTGTAGGCATCGGTGATATGCACTTGACAATAGAGCTTGATTTGAAGCTCGTTCTCAAGGATGTGCGACATGTACCGAGTTTGCGCTACAACTTGATTTTGGTAGGGAGGCTAGCGGATGATGCATGTCGTAGTTTATTTGAGGACAAAGATTGGATGCTTATAAAGGGTTCCCAACAGTTGGCTCGATGAGATTTATGTTGTGGCACGTACATGCTCACATCGCTGAGTTGTACAGGCAGGCCACAGACATCGGATGGAGGCTCGAGGGATATTCGACAGGAGTTGGATCGTCGGGAACTTGTTGAGGAGGGGGTTCATAAAGACAAAGCGACGAATGGTGATGAGCCAAAGATTGCTGGCCAGTATGTCGGTCCCATGACAGCTGGTCGGTCTCCAGGTGGGGGTGGCTTCACGGATCCTATTTTGGAGATGAGTGGTTTGCCAAAGCTTCACGGAGCGATATTGGTTTCAGCAGTTCGAGGCAAGGGAGGAGATCAAGGTTTGCAGCAAACTCAATCTGAGGTAGGAGCGTCACCATTCAAACAATTTCGGGGGAGTTGTGTGTCATCGATGACATATATAGTGCGTGATGTTCTGCTCGAGGACGCATGTGTATGGGGGAGCTTAAAGTTCTGACATGAAGGTGGGCAGATTCAGGAGTTCGAATCTCGAAAGAATCGTATCGTCTGCTTGGTTGTGCCAGCCAAGGGTGAAGAAGCTCGTCGAAACATTAACACATTTCAATGGAAGACGAAAGTCGGGGACAGGAAGCCAAGACCTGCGGTGAGGCTGATAGTCAGGAACTTTGGTCTCAGTTGTGTCATTGATGTCGGTAGGATCCCAGTGGTAGAGAAGGTGCTACACATGGCAGCTAGCATCGACGTGAGGTCGAGGAGCTAGAGACGAAGCAAGATGCAAGACAACTTGGGGGGTCGAAGATCGTTGGCATGGGAGAGCAAAAACTCTATCGCGGGGCGACATGCATAGAGTCTAGTTGAGAAGCCATGGGGTCAATACCCTCTCATCAGACTGGAGGAGGAGATTGTTGGAGAACAGTCTGATTTTGGTGAATTTTGGAACCCAAATATGGTCAAAGATTTGATTTGATATAATTTAGAAATCTACATTAAATATAAGATTTGATTAGATTTTAAATTTGTATCAAATATTTAATTTGATCAAATTTGGACATCCATAATTAGTGTTGGGCTATTTTAGGTGGAATGAGATTCTTATTTTAAGGTTTTCTATTTAGGAAATTATATTATAACTTAAAATATGATTTCTCATTCCATAAATATAGGAGGAGGGTGGAGGCACAAAATATATCACAAGTTGGAGATTCGGGGTGCTCGTCCACAGAAAATCTAAGATAAAGTCTGTGCTTTGCTCTTAGGACTTCGCCATCTAAGACAGAAGGAAGAAAGAGATCTGATCGAGGAGTCGTCGCCTTCGCTCGGGGAGATTGCTACGGGTTGGTGAGTGATTTCAATTGTAAAAGCTTTCTTTTCTTCTTGAGTGTGGTGATGGGGTTGAATCTATTAGGGCAAAGGGTTCAACATTGATTCTGTCAATCTTGTCATTTCACCTGAGTTATAAAGGTTGAGATTTGTCCAGGTGACGTACTCACCGCCATATACTTGTCTTTATCTGTGCTTGGTGTTCGTTAGACAGGGGTTGGTTATCTCAGGTGGGTTGGCTTAAAGTTTCTGCTGCGGGCACTCTCAGACATAGTGTCGGAACGTTTGCAGGACGTATCCGATTCCCAACACCTATGCCTTAATATAACCTAGTCAATGAGGTGGAGGGACCTTTAAGGAAACCCGATATAACCCTAAATGACAAAAAATAGGTAAAAAAATGTTAAGTAAAAATACTTGAAGATAGGAAGGTAAATTTTCTTTAAACCCAAGGAGCATTTTCGGTAAATATAGTTGAGTAATCTTGCCTTAATATAGAAGAACTTATAGGATAGATATAATATATTTAGTTTAGATTGTTTATTATTGATTGTATGGTTTTGGGTGTTGGTTAATAATTATGGTGGTGGGGGGGTGTTCTTGAAGGCCTCGTCGACATACATAACTATTTGAGTTGAATGAAAAAGGTAGAACCTCTCGAGAATAAAAGATAATTTTGTTACAAGTAAGAAAGTAGATTAAGTTAGTAAATTATTATTAGTTATTAAAAAATTTAAATTAGTCGCTACTTGCATGGGGTACTGTGTCACTCTCCGTTCCCGATATACGTATTTGGAACGTATTTTTATTTTAGCATTGAATGCATGTGCATGGAGGCTAGACACATTCTTTGGTTTAACCTTGCTCATGGTTTATTTTGTTGGTTGGTTCAAGTCATGAGAACCCTTGGTTCAACCCTCAACCCTACCATATATAACCCAATATTTTCTCTCTCTTCACTTCTTCATTTATCACTCTCTCTTTAGTTTTTCTCTCCCCATTTTCATAGGCAAGTATACATTGCATGAGAAATGGAGAAATCCTTCATATTATTGTTCTATTATATTGTTATGTGTTTCTTAGAAATTTTAGAACTTGGAGTTTTCTGTTTTGATAGGTGATTTTGAGTAGATCTATATTTCTAACTTAGGATTTTTATGGGTTTCATGAGTTTTTTTGGTTTTGATCTATTAAACATGTATTTTAGAAAACTAGTTTTTGTTACATGATAGAGCTTTCAATTTAGAGCATTTTAGCTTTTGGTTCACCCGATTTTGACTTAAAAATAAGGATTTTATGGATAAAAAAAATTTCAGTTTTTGGAGCTGTCGTCATGGTCGAACATGCTGTTTGGAGAAGGCGAAGTCTTCATGCTTCTAGCGAGTTATGCGGCCCGAGAGGGTTATGCGGCCTGAACTCTTGCCACGCTTTAGAGTAGTTGACTCGCTTATTATGCCCGTGTTATAAAAATAATATATATTTATAATATCACGTATTCAAGAATTTGGAAGCATTTTCGATGCACAACCTAAATATAATCACTTAACATGTGACACGATGTGTCGCACCTTGGAAAAATAGACTATCATAGACTATCATAATAAGCGAGTCAACTACTCTAGGGTTGAACCATCCTAGAAAAGTAGACTATCATAGAGTGATGGTTCAACCCTTGTCCTTATTTGGTTGTAGGGTTGGTCCTTCGCGCTAGGATATGCCATGGACCTAAGTTACTGTAAAACCCATGTCCTAGAAATCGTATATACCCTTTTTAATTATTAATTATTAATTTAATTATAGTAATTAGTGGCTAATTAGGAGAAATAGATTTTTAATAATTTTTATTTTAGGTGTTGGTGCACTTAGAGGATTTATGGGACCATCAGGAATTTTTCAGAATTTATTTCATGTAGGAGACCCCTTGAGCAGTTTCTAGCTTAATAGTGTGCATTACTATAATCTAAAAAATTTCTTATGAGAATATATATATACATATATATATATATATATATATATATATATATTCTTTTCTTTTCTTAATCTTTTCTTTTTTCTTTTTAATATATATATAATAATAATAATAACTAATGCTAATAACCATTACAACTATAGCAACTAAAGAAGCAAACCGAACCATTCCACAATCCCTTAGCTTTAGCCGCCCCTTCCTAGCAAGCAACAGCCTTTTTGAACCTTAGCATAGTAACCAGCATTCCCCCCATAGCCCCCGCAGATAAACCGAACCCACTCTCTCTCTCTCTCCCTTTCATAAATATATATATATATATATATATATATATATATATATATATATATATATATATATATATATATATATATATATATATATATATTATTTCTCTAAAATCCTAACCTAATCATCCAGGCCCTCCTCTTCTGATCTAGACCTAAAGAGAGCCGCCACCACAGCCGGAGAACCCCGCCAGGCCATCCAAACCAATCCCGACGACCGCGACCCCGCGCACTGCAGATTCCCACAGCGAGGTACCTTTGTTCCGGAGTTGTTTTCCGTCGACTCGCTCAACCAAACTCCTGTCTGTCTTCATCGGTATGCTCACCCCTTAACCCTCTCCCATATCTGTGTGCTAGTAGACCTCGAACAACATGAAACCCTAGGCGAAAATAGCGCCAAAGTTGGCGCAAGCAGACCGAATTCTAGGATTGCAGAAAACTGCGGTGACCACCCATGTTGCCGAGTTCGTATCTCCCACCACAGAGATCCTAATTCGGTGATTCTTTTTGGTATGTGTAGACCACTTGACCTAGTTTAATTTTTGTTAAATAATCCTAGATTATTAGCTGCTGTAGACAGAATTAAATTCGTCACAAAACCCCGTGAACCCACTTTTTCTATATTTCTAAAAGTTGTGAAACGGAGCGCGCCCCGCCAAACGGTACCGTCCCGTCGTGTACCAGGTGTACCGAACGGTGCGCGCAGCATAACCGGACATGTAAAAATTTGTAGAAAATGATTCGAACGCGTGTGCACACCGGAATCAACCCGTATCCGCGGACACACCCCGTGTCGCAACTTTTGTGGAAGTTGCACGCATTTTGTGCACACTTGTCATATTGCGACAAAACTTGCGCCACTGGACTCGTGGTAATGCGCTGGTCCTGTGACCTAATTTTCACGCAATTCTGAGACGGTTGACCAAATCGCCAATTGGCGGGCCCCATAGTTGACTTTTTTGACAAAATTGTGTTCGGCCCATCGAAATCCACATTTGGACATACCGTTGGGTTCGTATTGATATTTAGAGTTGTTTGACCTATAATTTGTCCCATTTAGAGACTGTTATCCTTGGCACGCTTTTCGGTACAAAGTTGGCCACACGTGGACCCCACTTTTATCCGAAATTACCGTTTTGCCCCTGTGTCCAAATTGGACGAAAGGGAAGTACTTTTTAGCTATTTTGCTCATTTCGGAAATGTTGGTGATGTTTATTTCAGCATCCGAAGACGTTTGTTCGGAGGCATTAGTTCCAGGTTCCGTGTCCTTGACATTTGGGCGCGTACACTTTACAGATTTCTTGCCAGGCAAGTATACCTTGCCATTGTACTATATTTACATTCCATATGAGACATGCATGTTTATTTCTGTTTATTTAAGTTCATTTATTTTAACTACTATATAAATTGTGCGTTCAAGGAAACTTGGGTGCATCGACGGTGTCGTCGTACTACCCCATCTTCATGAGGCATTTATGTTTCATTGGCCATGACACTATTCTTACACGAGTGTGAGTCACATATAGGACACGGACTTGCGTACTCGGCTGGCCACTGGTACGTATAGGTCATGCGACGGATAGGGATAACTGCCAATAGAAACCTTGCATGCTAGTAGACCTGGCGGTTATTAGAGGTTTATCGTGTCATGGACATGACATGTTTAGAGCATTGGGTGGGAAGAACAACAAGTACCGTATTTGAGCTCCTTTGCACTTTTTCTATTGTGAGCCCGGATTCTCCGCCGGAGATACGGGTGGTGATGACCACTATATATTATATTATTATCAGGCGGGCCACCGGCGTTCGAAAGACGACGTGCCTTTGTAGGGCCCTGGATCTCCAATAGAGAACCATGCCAAATCCCAGTTTTCAGCCAGATAGCTCACTTGTGGGGAAAGGTGTTCTTAACTGCATTCACTTAGACGGTTAGGCAACCCCAATGGATGTTGATATTCAGTACTTTATTGGCATATTTATATGTATCTTGTTACGTCCCTCTGAGGACCTGGTCCCTTTTCAGATATAGATGAGCAGGAGTACCCGCAGGAGTATGGACCTGGACCTGACGCTACCTATCAGACTGAGGAGGTCTTACCTTCGGATTATATGTGATCCATTGCAGTTGTTTAGAGATTCTAGTTGCTATTTCTTTTTGAGATATTTATTCTTATATTAGAGTTTATTCTCTTCTCTCTTTAGTAGTTTATTATAGTCGATTTGCAGTGGATTTATTTCCATCCGACTATCATACTTTGATATTTCTATTTGAGACTGCTTCTTTGATATTCAGTTATTGATTTCCATTTATCAATTGCTGTGGATGAGATATAGAATTGTGTGTGACTTGTTGTGACAGTATATTACCACTGTGGATTGGATATTCATGTACAGCGTACGTATGTATATGGTTTCCATATATTAGAGTTCGTATACATACGGCTGGCGTGTTACGTATTCCTAGTCATACGTATTTGGGACTGGGACATGACATATTTTTAGTGGTGGCCCATGCAGGTCGAGAATATATTGTCTCGGTTACGTAACTGTACCGAACAAGCCTGCGTACAGGAATAGAGTATAAGGATCTCATCCACGCTTGACTGAAACTCATCCTTCCTATTTAATACTTGCATCCTGTTTGATTCCTATACTTTTTCTAATCGTTTCGTACATCACCTGCAGAGAGATGGATTTGCAAAATGGATGTACTGCCGCCAATGGCGACACAACTTCTGGAGTCAATGGTCAGACTCAAGGAGGGACCCCAACGATTCCTAGGCTTCCGGGGCCAGATGGACAGACTCACACTCCAGTTCCATCTGATCTTTCCACTTCACCTATTGAAAACCTTCCAGCTTTCTCAGTACCGCAAGATGGCCAAGCGCAGATGTTCCAATTCTTTCAAATGATGATACAGGAACAGAGGCAGCAGGCAGCCGAGCAGAAGCAAGAATTTTTGGTAGTACTGGAGAGGATGGCTGCACAGGCTACTGTACCAGCCCAAGCACTAGCTCCAATACCTCGAGCTAGGGTTGGATCAGTAAAGAATTTTATTCAGATGGGTCCAAGGCAGTACAAGGGCACTGAGAGCCCGGAGGAGACTACCAACTGGATCACTCATACGCAGAAGCTACTGGAGGCATCGCAGTTACCTACGGACCTATGGATGACGGGTGTACGGACGCTTCTAGATGGTAATGCTCATCACTGGTGGGAATACATGGAGCGCCAGTTGGGTACTTACCAGACTTGGGAGCAGTTCTTGGAGTGCTTTGAGGGAAAGTACCTCCCGGATACCGTCAAAGATATATTGTACGATCAGTTTCTTCACTTGGAGCAGGGGAACCGAACAGTGGATGAGTATGATGCCGAGTTTAGTCGACTCAGCAAATATGGTGCTGCTTTGATACCAAATGACTTGGCTAAGGCTAAGAGATTTCATCGAGGATTGACCCAGGAGCTACAATATTATACAAGCTCGTAGTCCCGAGTCTCTTATGTTGAACTACTAACAGAGGCCAGATTGCAAGAAACCATTAGCAGAGGAAAAGGAGGTCAGCTGAGGACACAACAAGGATCAGCAAGGATACAGCAGGGACCGGCAAGGACACAACAGGGAGGACCTATCAGACGTCCCTTGGCACAGCAGCATCAGCAACACCGAGCAGCGCCGTACCAGAATCCGAGGAAGCCCTACTGCAATTATTGTGGGAGAATCGAACATATTTTGAGAGATTGTCGGACCCGCTTGGGTCAGTGTATGAGTTGTGGCTCCGGACAACACATGGCGAGAGACTGCCCAATGCAGGCATCGACACTACCACCGCCAGCACAGAGACTAGCGCTTCCAGTACCGAAGCCAACTCAGCAAATGACTGGACCGGGAGCACCTCGACCCCCAGCAGAAGGAGGATTTCAGAGAGGACCACCGTTACCTACCCAGGAGGAGCAGTATATGAGGGCCGGACATGGACAGCCGCAGAGGAACGGACGAGCTTTTGCATTGGAGGTAGATGACATGGATCATGAGGTGGATGTCATAGCAGGTATTACTCTTGCTTTTACTTTTTTTGTTGTGACATTGTTTGATACGGGAGCCACCCACTCATTCATATCATCTAGTTTTATTGCCAAACACAATATTGCTTCTACACCTTTATCTAGTTGTGTTAGAATTCTTACCGGAGGAGGAGTTGTACCAGTTAGCCGAGTTTGTAGATCGGGACCTATAGTGATACGTGGCAGAGAGATGAACGCCCAACTCGTAGTCCTTCCTATGCCATCTTTTGATATTGTGCTTGGAATGGACTGGCTAAGCAAGTACCACGCTTTCTTCGATTGTTTTGGAGGAAGCATTCTTTTTAAGATACCAGGCCAGCCTGAACTTGAGTTTGCAAGAGGATCCACTGAAGCCATGGATGGTATTCAGCTTGCAATGGATGATGTTGTTTATCACCCCATTATTTTAAAATTTCTAGACGACTTTTCAGAGGATTTGTCAGGACTACCCCCAGACAGAGACGTAGAGTTTTCAATTGAACTAGCACCCGGAGTAGCACCTATAGCATCGCATGTTTACAGACTGGCGAAGAAGGAGATGGACGAGCTGAAGACACAGTTAAAAGAACTAGAAGAGAAAGGTTTCATCCGACTGAGTGTATCACCCTGGGGAGCACCAGTGTTGTTTGTACCCAAGAAGGATGGGTTAGTGCATATGTGCATTGACTACAGAGCCTTGAATGCAGTGACAGTGAAGAAAAAATATCCATTGCCACGCATTGATGACCTGTTTGATCAACTCAGTAGAGCTAAGGTATTCTCGAAGATAGATTTGAGATCGGGATATCACCAGGTGAAGGTACGGAAGCAGGACATTCCGAAGGCCGCATTCAGAACAAGATATGGGTAATGCCCCGTTCCCCCTATTCGGGGAGCGCGGCCAAGAAATACTTACGACCGTCCGAACGGGACAGATTGAATCAAGATCCTTTTCTCATTATGGATTGGTTTCTTTGGAATCAGGTCCCATATTCAACGGATCGTGCCTCAAGGATGGGCTCGGCGGCAGAGTCGAGAGGGGCCTTTCCGTTGCGTTGGTTTCTTGCCCGTATTTGTGCCGCTTGGTTGCTTTCTTGTTGGTTTTATGACTTGCATTTTCTTGAACAGTTTCAATGGATTTTATTGCTTTCGTTCTTAGGATTTTGCATTTCGTATCAAACCTTGGAGACCGAAGCAGGGGATATTGATCGTCTGTTGGTGCGTGCAGGTGAACGGGTAGACGACGCTCGTGCGGAGTCTTAAAGCTCTTCCTTTTCTCTCATACTTCACTAACTTGTGAGTGGCTTTATTTCGATTAGCTCCCTTCTTCCAAGTCTGCATTCTAAATAAATTGACTCATTGTTCATCCCGATCAAATGATACTAAAACATTTAAGATTGAGTCAAAATAGAATAGAAGTAGATTTGACACACCAATAATGCTTGTCATATGGAATTGTTCTGAACGATCATACCGTAGCGTGCATGCCCGTCATATACATAACCATTTTTATTGTGTCAGTTGTAGTTAGATTCATTTATCTATAACTGTTCATGGTATGGTGCTAAATGGGAAGGAAAATGTGATCTTTACACAAGTAGCCTAGACTATGGAAAACACACTATGTTCACTTGCTTGTATGCTTGAATATGTGTTCATATGATAACTTAGCTGGTTGTGAAATATTGGTCTTGGACAACTTGTATACAAGGGATATCGTTCTACGAACGGTCGCCGGGGCACTGGGACCGCTTCGCCCCGGGTAGAATAATTTGCTAGTGTAGTCCTAGCATTTGGATGGGTCCGTGCGTCCGCTAAGGGCTAGCTACCCGAGGCAGAATGGCAGCCGACCCATCCCAAGTCCAACAAAGTGATTGTTATGTATATTTAAACTGTGCAGACTAACTATGTCTTCGTGGCAGGGAAGGTCATGGTAAGTTTAGTACAGGTGGCTCAGACGGTACAGGTAAAGTCACCGAGTGGTGGCACATTTGGTTATGTTATTTTACTCTATCTTATGCGAAGAATTGAACTAGGGCAAGATAGATAGATCACATGATAATAAATGTTGCATACTCATATGAACTCGTTGTAGATTTTGGTTAAGTTGGGTTAGCTCGCCCTCACCGGTACTTTTTGAAGTACTGACCCTCGTTGCAGCAGGTTCCCCGAGCCAAGGCGACGCGGCGAGGAGCTGAAGCTTTCTCCGACCCCTTCCTGAATCAAGACGCTTTCGTGACGTAACTTTTGGTAGCTCCAGTACATAAGAAGCAAGGAGCTTGTTCTTACTTTTGGAAGCCACAAGGTGATGGTGCTGACTCGCACCCAAGGTATTTTGGTGTTTTGAATTTAAGTAAGGGATGTAATGTATGGATCCGCTATCTCATTTTGTATCCGAGTTATAAGCCCGTGAGGTATCCTTCTCGTTTTGGGTCAAGAGTCTGTAAACAAGATGTTCATTATCAACAAAAAGGAAACTTTTCTATGCCTCAATGTGTGTTATCTTACTTGCGTACTCTGTTGCATATGTTCTAATGATCATCATTATGCCTAGGTCTTGTGCACGCGCGCCCTACGCGTGCACGGCATCACGCCCGGGGGACGATTATCGATTGGGCGAAATCGGGGTGTAACATAGTGGTATCAGAGCATAGCTTCAGATCCTTTGATCTCGAGTCGGAAAGTTTTCCTAAGATGACCCTGTCCCATCCTAGTAAACTCTTAAAATTGATTGGTGCAAAATGAGATACGTTCCATATAGTGAGTCCATAATATACTTTGAGACTGATACAAGTTACTTTTCTTTGAAGGAACGGCCTCTGAGCCGGGTGCACAATCGCAGATGGTGGCACAAGTGCAAGGGAGTAGTTCTGGTATGTCAGGCAGCTCAGGGAGTCCGGCTGCCGCATCCTCTGTTGATCCGTTCGAACGAATGATGCGTCTGATGGAAACACAACAGAGACAAGCTGAACTATGACAAAGTCAATTCGAGTCTCGAATAGAATCACAATTTCTTGCACAACGGACTCAGGCCGAAACGCAGCAGAAGTAAATGGATACCTTGCAAACGATTGTGACGACGCTAGCCGCCAGCAATCATTCTGCATCCGCAGCCGCCGTGGCAGCGCCAGTTATAGCTGACATTTCGGGACCGCAGGGCTCTCCCGAACCTCCACTTTCAGATGATAAGGGTCCATCCTACAGATATCAGAATTTAAGAAAATGTGCCATACTACCTTTAAGGGTACCGAAGACCCTTCCGTGGCGTTGGATTGGCTGGTGGAGTTAGAAGACCACTTCGAAGTAATCCGTGTGGACGAAACCAAGAGAGTCGCTTGCGCCCAACTTCAGCTCCGTTTAAACGCCCATGATTGGTGGGACGTGCACAAACAAGCCTTATTGAGTGAAGGTGGCACAGCGATTATCTCTTGGTCAGTGTTCCGTAAGGCCTTCGAAGAGGAGTTTCTTCCACCCGCCGTCCGCCGCGAGAAGGAAGACGAGTTTACCAATCTGCAGCAGGGAGACATGTCCGTACGGTAGTACGCTTCAGAATTCAATAGGCTTGCTAAGTTTGCTAAGTCTCATATTAGTGATGCAGAGACACGTGCACGAAGATTTG